>OY998133.1:13960070-14100070 GCA_963921915.1 Hyposoter dolosus
TTGGATCTCCGGTGGGAGCGCAAACACGCGGGTCCTTGTCGCTTCGGGTCTTTGCTTTTCTCTCGGTACTTCGCACCATTGGGTCAATTCGAGTCTTACAACCTCGAATTGGGCGGGTTTCGGGATATAACACGTTCTTGATCATTGTCGGGATGCGCTCTCACCACCCACGGGAATATTTTCCTCCCTTAACTCGGGATCGCCAAGATAAATTGGGATTATGGGAAACGCAGGTCAATCGCACGGGGTTCGAGCACACAGTCTTCGTCGGCCACGAGGTCGACGAAAAACACGGGTCTGGCCGGTTATTCGCACTTTTGGGTGACTCGAGACTTACAATCTCGAGTCTCGGGAATTCCTTCGCATATTCGCACGGGACCGGCTTACTATCACTATTTTTACACAGTCATTCGGGCGGGTATCGGGCCAACTTCCGCCGCACCAAATTAACAACTTATGTACTTAGAATAAATTCACACGTTTTAATAATCGCCCGTTCTTATTCTTCACCTTACCACCAACACCAGACCCCGCAAAAAACATCAAGCAAAAATCGTGTTAATGGGCCAAAAATCATATCTCGGCGAGGAGATGAGATAATGGCATGATTCTAGGCTTAAATGTGGCTGGACAAAGTACATTTTCAGGAAAAAAATAAGCATCGTCCTCCCATCATCCCAAGACAATAAATTCTTCTCTTCAAAGTTAGGAAAAAAACTTGTTCTTTCCACAGCGATGATGAAAAGTCAAAAATGGTTTTCTGGCGAGTAATGAAGACAATGGCACGTGTTTACGCTCCGTTTGGGCTAAACAAACCGTGTCGATGAGAAAAAAATCGATAAATCACCATCGTTGCTCGGAGACGATCGATTTTAGTTTGAAAATTGACGAAAAATCGTCATTTTCAAGCAAAAATCGTGGTAATGGGCCAAAAATAATATCTCGTTCAAAAATGGAGATAGAGACATGATTCTGGGTTTTAATGAAGCTCCACAGAGTACACTTCTAGGGAAGAAATCAGCAATTTATTCCTATACAGCCAACTCAAAAAATTCTTCGCTCCCAAGTGATGTAAAAATGTTGTTTTTTTCTAAGCTGATGGTGAAAAGGCAAAAATACTATTTTTGAGAAAAATTAGGATTATGGCACGCGTTTACGTTTCCTTTCAGCTCAACAAACCATGTCGACGAAAAAAAATCATGATTTTACCGTCGGTGCTCGGAGACGATCGATTTTCGTTTACAAATTGATGAAAAATCGTCATTCTCCAACAAAAATCATGGTAATTGTCGAAAAGTCATATGTCGTCGGGAAATTGACATAGAGGCTTCAGTAAGGGCTCAATCTGAGCTTCACAGAGCTTATTTTACCGGAAAAAACTTTCAAGCAGTCTTCAAAGCAGTTTTCAAGACAGTCTGCCTTTTGAGCAGTCTTTGGAGCTCAAAATATCCGACGGAAACTCATCCTCCAGGAGATCCAAAAATCCTTCGGGACATTCCTAAAAGCACCTCCTGGAGAATCTTTAGGGAAATATGTAGTATCATTTCCTTCAAATTTTTCTCGACGAAATTGCGAGAGAAGACTCGTTTTCAAATCAACCGTCGACCCCGTCTTGCGGCCTTTAACCCGAATTTATCTTTAAAAATATCAGTTGTGATTATATCGTAACTCATAACAGGTATAGAGAATTCAATTTCTCTCTTTATCCTTACTATATACATGTTGAAAATTTCATTTGAATTTATTGAACAAAATATTTCTAAAAAAATATTTCCTCTGAAAATGTTGAGAATTTTGTTCGTGTTAATTTTTCTCCTTTACTTGTACGTACTATGACGTAACATTTTGCTACGTCACTCGCACGAATGCCTGCCGACCAGTGGACCAGGTTTTCGGTCCAATTTTCGGTCGCCACTCGTCGAGACAACGGACAGGGCATTTGCGGAGACTCAAGGCGTCGTAACTATTACCATCTTTTATTATTATTTTATTTTATGCGACGTTATTTTATTGAATTGTACACGAGCCCAGGCCGATCATCGAAATACCTTCGCGAGTTTAAAGAAATTATCGCGAACTACCGAGATCGATCATTTAGTTTATTTTATTATTTTTAATTATTCGAGATTTCCGTAGTTGGCTGGAGAATACCGAGAAACCTGAGACGCGATATTACCTTTCTAACCATTGCCTTTTGTGTTGTTGCGTTTCTCGTGCGCTCACCCCGATGCGGGTTTCTCGCGAGGGAAAACATTTTGCCTTGTGCCTTGCGTTGCCGCCCCGTTTCTCTCAAGGCTTTCGCCCCCGTTAGACGTCCCAGTCGCAGTCATCGTGGCTGCTGGTGGACGTTCGGAGGCACACGCTGGTTCCGTGGCCATTCGTTGATGCCCCCCGTGGCCTCCTCGCCGAAGCAACCGAGTAGTTGCACCGTCCACAGCCGTACCCTCGGGTGCCACGGTCCGCTAACCCCGGCGCCTCGTCTTAGCGGGATTCGGGAAAAATCTTGGGGCGGAGGTGCTGTTTTGCCTATGTTGGCGTGTGGGCCCACCGCGACTCGCTTGGTCGGCGAGCCGCGAGGGACCGCGAGGGGCCTCCCCTCCTCCCCGTCAGGGACGTCGCTCGGATCCCCAGAGGAACAGGGTTGCCAGATGCCTGGAACCTCGATGCGCCAGTAGAGGGAATTCAAACCGCCAAAAAGCGCCAATAGATGGACGCACTCACAAACACATATTCGCGGTCTTTTCAAAATAACAATACAAAAAAATTGCTACATAACCGCCATGGTAAATCAATTTTGGAACTTTTTTTTATTGTCCGTTATAATTCGACATTTGACTTGACATTATTTTTCGAGTTCTTATCGCTATTGCTATCCCTAGTTTCTAATAGGAACCGAAAAACGCTTCATTTTTCGACACAGCCTTCTTTTGCACACGGTCTTACGCGAGTTTTCAACTCATATCTCGGAAAGTATGTCGAGCATTTCCGATAAATCATCGGCCTCACTCGTTTCGCTTGCTGTAACAGTTGCAGGAGTGTACATCAAGCTCGATTTACACCATTCAAGCGTTTCTGACGACGGTTGAAAGGTTTTGCAACATTTTTCGTGGCTCTGAAAATGCATCCGGATTCGCAGGAGAGATTGGAGCATGGGTGTTCTGATCTTATTTCGAATGCGAGTTTTGATTAGCGATAGTGCAGAGAAAGATCGTTCGACAGCAGCATTGCTTGTCGGAAGCGTTAAAAGGTTCAACACCACTTCTGCGAGTTCGCGGAATACGAAACGGCCACAAGCATCGGTGTATTGATACACGTCAGGCCAGAACTGCACGATATTCGTAGGAATATTTCCCCGATAATGCGATTTCCAGTCTACAAAATTCAGTTTTTCCCACTGGCTTTTGTAAACAGTGATGTCCACTGTGGGATCGAAAAAATCTTTTAATGGCAAATCCTCGAATTTCGCACGTGTGTGTGAAATGCAGCGGGACGGACTCAAAAGCTTTATTTTTTTGAATATTTCGAAATTCGGTGGCAGTCTCTGCGCCATTTCAGTCAAAAGCTTTTTTAAAAAATTAAAACACCTTTGTTTAATTTGGAGTTTGCTTTGTGCTGAGATGGAAGAACTGTCACATGCTCTTGAAAATTCGATTCCGAAATCGATTTCGTTTATCGGCAAGAAAGCTAATTCGTTACCAACGGCATCGACGACTTGTTGGACGAGGAGCTTGTTGTTCTGAGCTTGACAAAAAATTGGCTTCAAAACATATTTAGCAAATACGAAGAATACCGAAGACATTTCTTCGTATAAACTCCCGACATCGACTTTTTCGCTTTGAAAAGAAATGTTTAAATGTTGTACTTCGCCTAAAATCGGCTTGAGAAACAACAAATACAGCCGATTAGCGTCGTCGTCCAACATATCGCGGATTGTCCGTGCAGTATAACATTTCTCAGCCTCGCAAGCGATCCGAAAATGTGTTTTCAGTTCGAGCCACTGTTCCAAGAGACGTTTGACGACGTCATAAAAAGCGAGCCATCTCGTCCTCGAGAGCTGGATCATTTGATGGAATTTTTGTGAATCGTGGCCAGAGTTGATCATGTCGAACGTTTTTTTGTACGTTATTCTGCGCAACGGACTCACGCTAAACCAGTTGTAAATCTCCCGAGCTAGAAAATCTAATGAACTGGGTAGCTCCTCGCTCGCTTTTGACGCACATAAATGTAATGAATGGCAAGTACATTTTACCAGCTGTAAGTTTGGAACGTCTTTTTTGAGCAAGGTATATACGGAATGATTTTTCCCGCATAAATTGCTTGCTCCGTCAGTTCCTATCGCTGTTAGATTTTTCAGCGGTATCCCAATTTGTTCAAAATACTGTACGATGCTCTCGTACAAATCAATGGCCGTTGCTCGCTCCACTTCCAAAATGCCGAGAAAATTGATGATCATTCGACCTTCGCTTGTGTCGAAATATTTTATGCACATGCACAAATATTTGGTCACCGATACATCCGTGCTTTCGTCAATAATTATTGCGAACCCTTTATCACCCACGGCCTTGACCAAATCATCCAGGAGAGCTGGTGCTATGACGTTCTTGATTATCGCTGAGCACTTAGTCCTGTGCAAGCGTAGCTTCTCCAAATCGCTCCCCTTTCCCAAGGTCGACAGAAGTTCACCAAGATGGTCTATGGAACGAATGGAAGAGTGCATAACGATGTAGAACGCCAGTTTGATGTCGATGATCTTACTCGCTTGCGTCACTGAAGCCTGATACCCTATCAATAATAAAAACAAAAATAAACAGGTTGATTAATGAAACCTTTTTTAAGTATATTTTAAATTTCCGAAGATGGAAATTCGGTTTATTCCTTATGTTGAATAATGAGGCATGTAAAAATGTGAAAATGAGCTAACAATAACAATTAAAAAAAAAAATAACCTTTATTGATTTTTTTAAATTTCGCTTTTTCTAGAACGAAGCTTTGGGATCGTGAAAATTATGATTTTCGAATTATTTCTTTCAAATGTTTTGTGATGACCGGGGTTTGAGAGGGCGAAGTAATAATGATGATAATAATAAGACAGGAGAATGAGGTAAAAGATATAATATATTGAGACTTGATAATTAGGGAGTGCACGAGGTATTAGCGGTTCGAAGGATGGTGATGAACTGAGGAGTCGAGGATTAGAATAAAGGAGAATGATTTGGTGAAGTGGTAGTGGGGAGATGAAGCGGAGGAGAAGTTGAGGCTCGTGGGACAAAGAAGTGCTGAGGAATGCGGTGATAAGATTAGGATGCTGAGCTAGGAGTTTTGAGTGTGAGAAAGAATTAAGAACGGATGTGAGGTATCGGGTACGAATGTGGGAAAGAGTTTGGAGAAGAATAAGGTAATAGGGTGCTACCGTGACAGTTTTAATGTTCAAATAGTTCGAATTTAAAAAAAAATTTAAATATACTTGTAATTTTGAATCATTTTCTGTGACTCTATGACTATTTAAGGGGGAATGAGGAGATCAAAAACCCAGCAAAAAACAAAAACCATGGAGACAATGGTATGACAAAAAAATTCGATTGAAAATAGTAAAAATAATCAAATTGTGATTGTACCATGGCTGACTAACGATGTGTATCGAGTCCTATCGAGAGCAGCAGATCTCTCTTGATGTTTTTTCGATTTCCCATGTCTTTGGAGATCTGCAAGGTGGCTTCTTAGTGAGGTGTCACACAGCTTGCAATGAGCTTCATTAGGATCGTTTGGGTTTTTATGCCTGGCCGAGTCGATGTGTTGCAACCATCCTATGTTCGTTGTATATTAATGGGTTTATAAATCTTATTGTTGCATATCGTAAAATGTAGGAAGCTCGAAATGTGCATAAAAATTTTGTAGACTAATTACTAACCTTTGCCCCAATCGCTAGACTCCCACTCTTTACGATATTTCCGTTTGTCTTTTTCATATTCGCCCATATTTGCGTATGAGTTTCGTATCACTTTTTTTAATTGAAATCACTTGCATATAGTTTTCGTCTTTTTCGACACAGCTCTCTTGGATTCGAAATTCTCGCGTACGCGAAGACGAGATGTCGAGATTATCGAGAGAAGAACGATCGTTTGGCATTGGCCGTTGAATTTTGAATTGTCCAGAATTGAAGGTTAAAAGTGTTGAAACAAAGCCTGAACGTGAAAACGAAACACGGAACTAACGGAACGACACAATCAGTGCTGACAACACTCGGCTCTAAATCTAAAATTTCCCAGATTTCCCTAGCCTTGCCTTCCCTCGACCTCGCGCCGTCGCTCGCGTACCAGCCGAGCCGCCGAGCGGCCGGGTCCGCCGGGCGGTCGAGCGCCCCTGTCCCTGCACGCTGCATTGCCGCTGCGTATGTTTTGAGAACCTTTTCGTACTTTGTACTTTGTATTCGTGAATTCGTGTAAATCGTGTATTCCTTACAGCAACAGTTACAGATGGCTGGCTGAGATGGCTCTGAGCAGTCCGAGTAGGTACGAGATATGAGATAATTCGAGATAATTCTACAGAAAAGGGACTCTACTCGGCGACTGGCTACTTTTAAACAACATTCTTAACAAGAAAACTATTTTAAATATTGAGCCCGTTCGATCAATTGGATCGGCAACTTCGGATTATTATCTAAAGGCTACTGTAGTCGCACAGTTCTCGTTCTCGATGCAGGACGATGTGGCATGTGGCAAGAGTCTAAAGTTAAAGAGCTCGTCTGCGTGATATTTTTGTATTTTGTATTCCATGCCGTGAATACAATCGTCAGCCAAAATTATATAATAAAAAGGTTAGTCTTAGCCCCAAAAACGTATATTCCGATCTTTTGATTGACATTCGTTTGAGCTAAAAAAAAAAACCTCCCATCAGGGATATGAACCCCGGACTCTCGAGATACCAGCCTGCATCGATAACCATTCAACCAAAGCGGCTATGATAAGTTATTCCAACTTGTCAATCCCATTCATCAGGAAGGCTTGATATTTACAGTACTTTGTTTTAAGAATGTTGTTTAAAATATTTAAACAGGAACGGAGAAAGGCCTATTTACCCAAGCACTGAGCATCGCCTGAGTGCGAGAGAGTGCGCGCTGGATGCGCCATGACTTCCCCCCCCCCCCCCCCCCCCGCCCCGGTCCCACGAATGAAAAAAATACATAGGATGTAAGCCGTGACAAAATTCGCCAAAAAACGCCAATTCGAAATTTGAAAACCGCCAAATATCGCCAAGGCGCCAACACGATTTTGATGCGCCAAACAGTTTCAAAAGTCGCCAATTTGGCGCAAAACCGCCAAATCTGGCAACCCTGCAGAGGAAGCGTATCCGAGGCACGGCTCAGCCGAACGTGAGGGGACGATTTTCGAAGGAGAGACGGTCAGCGGTAAGGTAGAAGCGAGATCGAAATTTCGAGTCGCGTATCGTCGATTTTGCAATCGGTGGTACGCGCAATTCAATTTGCCGCGGAATATCACGTGGCCTGGCAACAGCTTAGTTCGCGCCTAGCGCTGCTTCGCGTGAGACTTGTTGCGGTGGTGGGGATAGCGCGAGAATCGGGAACAACAAGATTTGCGAATTCCTTTGCAAATCAGTCTTCGACAAGTGCCTGTCCGGAGTGGTGACATCTTCTCTGATTGACTTCCGTTGCCTTACTGCCTTTGTTGCCTTGCTGCCTTTTGCCTTTTGCTTTCGCTGCCTTGGTTGCTGTCGTCACCTGGACCACGAGTTTCTCGGTAAGCCCGTTCCGATCTCTCCCTTTGCCCGATTGTTTTATTCGGCATTTATATTGTATTGCAATCCCCGGAATGGCGAAATTTGTCGGCTATTCCGGGAGATTATTTCGTTAGGGTTTTTGCGTTTGCGGGAAGAGCAGGTTGACATTTTCGGGCTTGACCAGCTATCCGTCCTTGGCTTTTCCCCCGTTCATTCGAGTCATTTCGTGGCCGAATAAAACAAGGCGGGTTATTAAGCGATGGCCTCTCAAATAATTTAATTTCGTTTTGTCGCGTCTCGTATATTTTTCGAGAGCACTGTTGCAGTATTTAGAGTCATGTATCGCATTAATTTATTTCGATCTCGGTATTTCTCGTGTCGTAGAATTCTTCGAGCGACGAGAAAATATATTTTCTTTCGTTGTGCTAGAGTCGCCGCTCGGAGAATTCCCTTTGTCGCGCGTGGCCTCGAGCCAGCCAGCGCGCAAGCGTTTGTATTCGTGCCATCTCTCTCGCTCTCGCGTCGTGGCTACGAACGCTACGGCGAGGCGTAGAGCCTATTATTCGCGAACGTATCTGTCGATATTCCGGTGATTCGAGCTCGGTTACGTATTTATTTTATCTTTGCACGTGTCGTGCCTTTTCGAGTATTATTTTGAGCTTTAGTAATTATTTCGAGTCAGTTATTGGGTTGTCTTTTCTTGCGTACTACCAGGAGCATTTGCCTTCACGTCCCGACTGACGATGTGTAATTTTTGCCATATTGCGCCTCAACTTTCGTTGTGTTTCTTTTGCCTTACGAGATCTTGCGTTGTCTCAGTATTGCCTTGCGTTTAGGGCCGACTACCTTTTGCCGGTCGTCGTTGTTCTGAGCTGCTACCTTAGCCATGGCGATCTGTGCGTTTGATGACGTCTTACCTTTGCATTACCTTGCTCGCCTTCGGCACGGCGTCACAAACAAAGCAGCCGCCTGGCCACAGCCAGAATCGCGTTCGACATTAGTTACCTTCGTTACTGCTTGGCAATACGTGAGACGTTTTCGCTTTCGTTTCCGTTTCACGCTTGTATTCTCGTGTCGTCCGGAGCTGCTTACCTTTGGCGTTGGTCGATCGGTGGTTTGACGACGTATTACCTTGCCGTATCTTATTGGGCGTTGCGTCGCGGGCCCTCCGATCGCCACGTTGCAGCTCCGCCGTTACCTTTTCTTTTGCTTAATTCTGTCCATCGTCAGGCGGAGACATCACGCCTTGGTCGTACTCGCGCAATCTTATTATTTTCTTTGTAACGGGCCGGCGGTGCGCCGTCCCGATTTTCTATTCAATTTTCTCTTGTAATCCTTCCGATAAGTTTTATTAAAATAAATGCAATTGATAACCTGTCATTTTCGCCGTTTAGAGTCAATCATTTTGTCTTGTTTCGCGTTATCCCGCTGTTACTCTTTCCCCAAAAGAATCACCCCCTCTGCCCCTTGATATCTCAGTGTGGGGCTGAGTAGTCGGACCGCCTCGGTCATAATCGCCTTTCGTGCATCCCGGCCAAATTCGATGCGCGAGGGTGGGCGAATTATAAGTCGGCCTTGGTCGGCGGTACGTTGTACCTGGCGCCCTGTCCACTCTCGCGGCCGAGGGATCGCACGAGGGGCGATATGAGCCGAGAAGGGACTAGATGGACCCCTCCGGGAAAATCTACGTTACAGTACTTTATAAAAATGGCAAAGAACGAGTCAACGCCTTTATCTAATATTGCCATTTCTTATCCCATTTTATCGCACAAAATATCACTAATGGAACAACTAGCCAAAAATCCCCTCCCCGGGGAAAAAAGCCTGGACAAGTCCATTTGTTGGTGACCGCCTTTTTCATTTGTTTTCACAGATAAATCTAATCACATAAAAAACCTTGGTGTAAAAAACATCTCCCCTAAAAAACCTTGGTATAAAAAACGTCTCGCCTAAAAAAACCTTGGTACCTAAAACACCTTGGCCAATGAAAATTTTAAACACTTGAAATATATACAAAATTCGGAGTCACAAAAAAAGAAGTGATATCCTAGCCAAAAATCCTCTCCCCGGGGAAAAAATCCTGGACAAGTCCATTTGTTGATGACCCCCTTTTTCATTTGTTCTCACAAATAAATCTACTCGCCTGAAAAACCTTGGTATAAAAAACATATCGCCTAAAAAACCTTGGTATAAAAAACATCTGGCCTAAAAAACCTTTGACAACCTCGTCTGAAAAAATTTAAGACCCTTCAAAGAAAAAGAACTTCAAAAACCTTGGTATAAAAAACATCCACCCTAAAAAACCTCGGTATAAAAAACATCTACCCTAAAAAACCTCGGTATAAAAAACATCTCGCCTAAAAAACGTTGGCCAACCTTGCCTAAAAAATTTAAGACCCTTCAAAGAAAAAGAAAAAGAACTTCAAAAACCTTGGTATAAAAAACATCTACCCTGAAAAACCTTGCTATAAAAAACATCTCGCCTGAAAAAACTTGGGCAACCTCACCTAGAAAAATTTAAGACCCTTAAAATAATACAATGAAGAACAACCTCACAAGAATCTCGCCAAAAATTCAAAACACTTCAAATAAATACAAAAAAGTATACAACAAAAAGTGGCAAGAAAGAATAACACAAAATGATATCATTCACGTGCAGTACTAAATTTTCTGATATCAATAAAAGGACAAGTTTTTCATTCATGCCTAAGAATTGACTGATGGGTGATGAGACAAAATCATTTGTTAGCAAAAAAGGTTATTCAATCAATGAAGAATCATCTTACGAAAATCTCCCTGAAAAATTAAAAACACCTGAAATGAATTTTAAACAAATACAACAAAAATGCTGAATTAACATTAATGTAAAAATGGATCATTTAGGTTCAACACTAAAATTTCTGATACCAATAAGAGGACAAGCTGGTCGTTCAGGTTTGAGATTTGATTAACGACTAATTAGTCAAAATCATTTGTTGGCGAAAAAAAGTTTACCTGAAAAATTAAAAACACCTGAAATGAATATACAAAAATTCAACAAAAAATGCTGAAAAAACAATCATGTAAAAATGGATCATTCACGTTGAGCACTGCAATTTCTGATGTCAATCAGAGGACAAATTTTTCGTTGATGTCTGAGAATCGACTAACAACTGATTAGAAAAAATCATTTGTTGTCAAAAAAGAGTTTATACTAACTTTCAGGATTTCAATGGTTTTGAATAATTTGACCATGTTCCTCGAATTTTCGCCCAGATAGATTTATCACAGGTTATGCCTTGAAGCCCCCAATACTGTTAGATCGGTAACGATTTGTTAAACGGTCACCACCGTACGTTGAGCGAGTGCGCACAGAGTACTTGTCCGGCCCATAACTTTTTATGCAAGTTGCTAATTGAAGAAAAAATCAATATATAACTGTGGTGTGTCTGCAGTCATGTAGACATGTGCACGTCAACGTGTTGGAAATTGAAATTGATTCATACATTCTTCATGAGTTGAGAACAGAATTAATATTCATTGAAATTCTTCAGAGTTCTCATTATTTTCGTTATTGTTATAAATACTTCAAAATTCATCAAGTTTTCAAGAGTTCGTGATATTAAGGGTACAAGATTTAGGGTACCTGCAGAAACCTACTCGACATTACAAAGTTATGATATTCCTGGGAGAAGGCATGGTTAAATTAGTTAATTGATTTGTGATATCCAAGATAATCATTATCAGCAATTGGATCTGAGTTCACTTTTTTTTTTTTTTTTTTATATTCCAAGCCCCTTCTCCCTTTCGGGATTTGCAGAAGTCGGCTATTCCACCTCCCTTTATCCATCCTCCCACTTTTCCACTTCCCTTCCACCCTCACTGTCCAATTTCATCCCTGGATGACTGGTCCGGGTCAATAACCAGACACCCAGGGCTCCTGCGGCCGCAGCCGACTTCCTATTCTGTAGCGCATTCACCATGGCACGCACATCTGCACGTGCCATGGGCCCCGGGAAACTACGGAAAACCTGGGCCACTACAGTCGGTCCTTAGGCTCGCCTCACGGCCTCTGAGCTACATCACATCTTGTCGGGAGAACGTAAACACGGACTACAGCTATATACATGTGACACACACCTGTACATGTACTTGTGTATGCCTCATATATACATCTGGAGCTAGTCACGCCCATATTTAATTTCCTCCGGAAAGATTACGAGACCGGGAATCGAACCCGGGACCTCCCGTCGCGCTGGTTAAGAGGCAAGCACGCTAGCCACCAGACCAGAGCGGCGGTTTGATCTGAGTTCACTTATGACGCTTCGGAGCATTGAATCCTGGCACCGTCTGATATCAGTGTGGATTGACCACTTTTGGATAGTCACAGGAAATAATGGTCACAGTATAAATCATAATTAGAATAATAATGAATGATATGAATGAAAGATTATCTATTGTTCCTGTTTGCTTCTTTTTTCTCGAATTTTTCCTAATTTTTTCTTGAATTAGCAATTTGCATAAAAAGTTATGGTCCGGACAAGTACTCTATGCGCACTCGCTCCAGTATTGGGGGCTTCAAGTTATAACCTGTGATAAATATATCTGGGCGAAAAATCGAGAAACATGGTCAAATTATTCAAAACCATTGAAACCCTGAAAGTTAGTATAAACTCTTTTTTGACAACAAATGATTTTTTCTAATCAATTAGTCGATTCTCAGACCTCAACGAAAAATTTGTCCTCTGATTGTATCAGAAATTGTAGTGCTCAACGTGAATGATCCATTTTTACATAATTGTTTTTTCAGCATTTTTTGTTGTATTTTTGTATATTCATTTCAAGTGTTTTCAATTTTTCAGGTAAACTTTTTTTCGCCAACAAATGATTTTGACTAATTAGTCGTTAATCAAATCTCAAACCTGAACGACCAGCTTGTCCTCTTATTGGTATCAGAAATTTTAGTGTTGAACCTAAATGATCCATTTTTACATTAATGTTATTTCAGCATTTTTGTTGTATTTTTTTAAAATTCATTTCAGGTGTTTTTAATTTTTCAGGGAGATTTTTGTAAGATGATTCTTCATTGATTGAACAACCTTTTTTGCTAACAAATGATTTTGTCTCATCACTCATCAGTCAATTCTTAGACGTGAATGAAAAACTTGTCCTTTTATTGATATCAGAAAATTTAGTACTGCACGTGAATGATATCATTTCGTGTTATTCTTTCTTGCCACTTTTTGTTGTATACTTTTTTGTATTTATTTGAAGTGTTTTGAATTTTTGGCGAGATTCTTGTGAGGTTGTTCTTCATTGTATTATTTTAAGGGTCTTAAGATTTTCTAGGTGAGGTTGCCCAAGTTTTTTCAGGCGAGATGTTTTTTATACCAAGGTTTTTCAGGGTAGATGTTTTTTATACCAAGGTTTTTGAAGTTCTTTCTCTTTCCTTGAAGGGTCTTAAATTTTTTAGGCAAGGTTGGCCAACGTTTTTTAGGCGAGATGTTTTTTATACCGAGGTTTTTTAGGGTAGATGTTTTTTATACCAAGGTTTTTGAAGTTCTTTTTCTTTGAAGGGTCTTAAATTTTTTCAGACGAGGTTGTCAAAGGTTTTTCAGGCCAGATGTTTTTTATACCAAGGTTTTTTTGGTGATGTGTTTTTTATACCAAGGTTTTTCAGGCGAGTAGATTTATTTGTGAGAACAAATGAAAAAGGGGGTCACCAACAAATGGACTTGTCCAGGCTTTTTTCCCCGGGGAATATTAAATCTTTTGGCAATATTTTCTAACTTGTTAGCACCTTTCTCTGTTTTTCCAGTCTTTTTTTTTATTATCGGGAGTGAATTTTATTATCGGGAGTGAATTGGAATATCCGAGAATTATTTGAAGAAAATGTTCTTTCAAATAAACTTTTTCTATAGCACCCATCAATCCAAGATAGTCGAAACTGCAATTAAGAGCAGGCAGAATGCATTTCCGTTTGAACAAACATAAAATTTCGTAGAACCCGATTAATGCTTCCGATAAAGTGACGGTTGCAACAGGTTTCCCGTGAAGTACAAGCTTATTGTACACAATCCTTAAACCATGAACATTACTCGCTTCTTCAGAAATTTTTTGCACTGGTTGAACGTACACTGAAAATTCATACTTTTTGTATTTTGCAGCAATCTGTAGTATATCAGAAATCTTGGAAAAACCACCTGTTTCTAAATCAAATAATACATTAATTGGTTCTTTATCTTTGATTATCGCAATCGGAACAGATTCTTGTACACAACTATTTAATCCCATATTGCTGTCATATGAAGTACCCTCCTTGGCTTCATTTTTCTTTTGCAGTTCAGTTTTTGATTTTTTCAAAAGAGACCTCTCCTTTTAGCACTTCGTGTTATGGATTTTGCATATCTTGTTGGACTAAAAGAGTCAATTTTGTTACAAAATTTTTTCGTATGACCACCAGGAGACATTCCAAGATTTTGCGATAAATCAGCGACGTATTTTTCTCCTATATTTTTTTTGTTTACTGCACACGCTACCCTCCCATCGCCGGAAGCAGTTTTGCCGTACATCTTGGTTTTGGAGCTTTACTCACTATCATAGAGTTCAAGCTCTCATTCGGATTACTTGAAGCTCCACTAACAAATTGACAAGATTTAAGTGCCAGGTTGTTGAAAATTGAGTTTAAAGCTTCAAACAAGTTTTCATCTTTAAAACCGTCACCGATGTTGGCATGTTTATAACTTTCATTCTCCGACTTATAAACGCATCAGTTTCCACAATCATCGTGATGGTTAAAAGCGTGGTGAGGAATGTTTATGATGGCTCGTGCCAGTCCCACCTGGTCTCCTTGATTTTGTGACACACAGTAGTTGAAACATTTTTTCAGATACTGGATAGCAGCTCCTGTGAGTTCTTTATGACTCTTGCTTATTTTATATAATTCACTGACAACTCCTTTTGAGGTATGATTTTTGTCAGATTGTTTTAAAATTTCGTGATCATTCACTGCTCTTACGGCACAAATTGAGCTGCTATTATTATCAGCGATGAATATTCCTATTTCGAGGTTGCATGCTGATCGAATGGGACGATCTTTTGTCAGTAGAACTGCTGCATGAGGCTCCATAGCCTTAGCACTACCCACGAAATTTAAGCGTCAATCGTGATCGTTGGGCGAGTGAACTCGATCACATTTTGCACATTTGCGATTCAATGTTACATAAGCAATTACTTTTTTCGTAAAGAATCCTATTAAAGCAGCTGTTCCAGACAAACTATCGTACGTTCTTCCAGTGCCTCTTGTGAACCAGCCCATGTCGGAAGACGCCGCTATCCGCACTATCTTGTCATCAGGTATATTCCTATTTTCAATGTCCTCTGCACACGAAGAAGGAAATAGGAAATTTGTTTGGTGATTGGGAGATCTGAAAAGGATGTAGAGAATAATCGTGAAAGTTTCCAATCGTTCATTTATTTCTTTACACGTATCAAGAGACTCGGTAGAGTCTCGTGACAAGTTTGATATTTCCTGTCAATACTAGAAAAATAGTGATAGTTATGCTTACTTTAAAGATAAAAATAAACAATAATGTATATATAAATAACCAGTCAACAATCGCCAAAATAACTCGTATAAGTTCTACATAATTTCAATCGAGAAAATTAAAAAAAAAATATTATGTACAAATTTATATCTTGTAAGGTAAAAATGACAAAAACGTTGTATGATTAGCATTTTCCAATCTAACACAATATATGATTAGAAACGTATAAAAATTCGGGTATATCAATATGGGACATTCCACTGAATATCATACGCAATTCGAGCCTACAAAAATTCAACATTTTGTTCCTTCGTTGTATCGACTTCTAATCGACTTGTATATAGAAGAAAAAACAGACAGACGCAATGTTGAATTGAGGGCGGATTTGATATTCGGTGGAATCATCCATATATTTGATATAATAGAGTACGTGGTGTCTTAGAAAAATTCACTTTAATTTTATCTTTCAAGAACTTCACGTCCAGACACGTTACTTTCATATAGCCCCCCTACTCACAACATAATTTTTAACTCGTCAACTTTTTGAATCGTTAGTCGCCTTTCTTCTTGAGCAGCAGCTAAACAGCTTTTTCGAGCTGAGCTTCTGACACCCGCAATCACTACCTTCTCATGAGTTTGATAGGTGTGCCAGTTGATTCCAGGAATATTCAGTGCTGCAAGTACTTTGTTTAAATGGGTATTTCCCATACCGCTATTCATGGCGCCTAGAAAAAATGTCAATGCACACGTAATACATTTGTAGACTATTCAAAAACTTTATTGGTTAACAAAATATTGAGGACAATTGATACTTACCAATGACGGCTTTGGTGTTCGAGTCGAAATGATTATTTTGATTGTAAACTTGATTGTGACAGGAAGCCGAGGCTGAACATTCTCAGTCGTCTGTCGATCGATAATTTGGCAAAATTTATTTCGAATGACGCGGCTCTACAGGCATGAACTTGTCGAGAGTAAAGGGCTGGACTGCCGAATCTTGAGCCAGTTTCATCTCAAGATATTGATTAATAAACGTGTCGAGCACCTAGTGAGCCGTTTGGAATCAAGGAAGATCAGCTGCAGCACTCAGATATTTGTCAGTGAAGCTCGAAAACATCACGTAGCTGACTGTATCGACTGTCGATCCCGCGATCACGCCTTCAAGAACTGCAAGTTCCCGTTAGACCAGTCTTTGTCAAATATGCGGTGCATACAGGTTCGACACCGAAGATTGCATTTATCCCCATGGAATCGAGCATGAAATCGCTCTGGGAAGATGTTTGGGATGCGCAAGAGATTTGAGCCTCTACTGCCCCGAGTGTCCGGACTGTAACATTCGTTATGCCGGATTGGTTGACTGGTTGCGATTAAATTGGCCAACAGAATGGATTCCGGAGAACCATCGTTACATGATCAACGAGGCCAAGGGAACGCTGAGAAGATGTATGGTTCGATTCTCCGATCCTAACGGTTGCGCCAACCGAATTCGATCTTTCTTGATCAGGGAGAACGCTCTTGCTGCAGCAAAGAAGTTGGCAAATCCAGCAGCCCAAACCGCTCAAGAATTGTCAACAGAGATGAGATTGCTGGCCACCCAAGCTTGAGTAAATCGTTTGTCAAAAAAATCTCTTGACGAAATAATGGAAGAGCGACCGGAACTCTCAGACGGTGAAGAAATTACGGTCATCATCCCGTCAAAATACAAGAAGCAGCGAGACCCTCGTAATCAACAATGAATTACACGGCCTTCAGAGACAACTACTCCTCTACTCGATTTTGACAATAATACCGGCGTTATCTTTTGATTATTTAGATATTTCTACTTTCTTTACGTATGTTTGTTTATTTATCTATCTTTGTTTGATTATTCATTTATGTACCTTCACGTACTTTGTATAAACTTACATACTCGATCATATTGCTTTTCGAAGACACTAGCGATTATTTTTTGTGTTCTTCGTCATACAGAATTTGATTTACTCTTTTTATTCAAATTTTCCTCCATTCACTCAAATTTACGTGAATTTATCTTGAGTTCCATTATGTTACGCGCATTAATTTATTCTACGGTTGAATTTTCCTACGTATTTATTTTGTCAAGTGTGTTTATAATGCACTTATCCAATGCGCATTAGATACAACTTCTTGGTCATTTGAGACAATTATTTTTATTACTCGCGCTTACTGCTACACAGTTGAAAAGAAAAAAAACATACCAACTACATTGTAATCTTGTGTGTACCGGTCGAAGTGTTGCCTTGGTTCCCTTTTGCTTTAACATGCTCTTACATGTTAAAGCAAAAGGGAACCAAGGCAACACTTCGACCGGTACACACAAGATTACAATGTAGTTGGTATGTTTTTTTTCTTTTCAACTGTGCTTCAAATGTGTTTTAAGGACTGATTTCAGAATGGGAAACAGAGAGCTTCACTGGTGCTAACGTGGATGAGTGGATTGTCTCCCAGACGACTTCGAGTTCGAAGGGGGAGATTGTGACAGGAAGCCGAGGCTGAACATTCTCAGTCGTCTGTCGATCGATAATTTGGCAAAATTTATTTCGAATGACGCGGCTCTAGAGGCATGAACTTGTCGAGAGTAAAGGGCTTGAGATGTCGCCCTAGACCAAGCGCGTAATGGCCGAATTTGGAGCGCTACGCGTCGATCGACGGTCGAACGGGGATCGATGTTTGGAGGGGATAGGCCGCCCAAACGTCTCAGTATCGATTTTTCCAAACTTCACTTGAGATTTGCACCTTGAATAGAAGGGACGGAATATAGAGAAAATCCGTTAGTCAAACTCATAGTCAAAAGATAATAGAATTTCGTGTAAAGACTCCGTCTGTAGAGTCTCTTTTGTAATTGTCAAACATATTATTTATTTGTCAAGTTTATCCGAAGATTTCGTCAAATTGTCACCAAAATTGTGTATTAGCGAATTTTGTCAAAGAAGAGAGAATATATTGAGTGAATGGCAGTAACGTAAGTACTCGTCAAGTTTTTTCTTTCCTTGAAACTGTCCTTTCTCATATTTTTTTCTCAAACAATATTACGGGTCCGCAGCCTTCCCCGCCTGTGAGTGAAAGAGTCCTATTCATAAATAATTAATTGATTCTTGGGAATTTCAAGTAAAATTAATAATTGCTAATATTGGTTGAATTAGCTGGCGCCCAAATAAATTTTGTTTAAATAGATCACACAGAGCCCTGTCAGTCTAAGGACCCAGACCGCGTCAGGTGAGGATAAAATCTTTAAAATAGTAAAGATCCCGTCTCATGATGTTGTTTCTCGGTGGGGACTCCGGTGATTTTTCCACATTGGCTGCATTTTATATAACAAATCGAGGCCATGCCAGAGCGTTTTTCGGACTCGATGTCGTCCAAAGACAATAGAGAATTGCAATTCACACAAAACATGTTTTGCCTCAAAGTTTGGATGTGAATGATTCGACGACCCTCGATCCCATCATTCGAATTATTACTGTCCGTTTTGAGGCTAGGTGACGACACGAATTTGCCACTACTGCTTTTTAAGTTTTTTACCACTTCTTTATGTTGCAGTCTTTTCCTGAACATTTTTTCCGTCACTCTTTTGCCCTTCCAGTGGTAGATTCCATTATTTTCTTGTGGTATTGTCATTTGACAATGTTCCATTTCAAATTGAACATAACCTGAAACTTGCGCCCGTCACCCGGCAGTCTTTACGCATAGCTTTTGCGCACCTCTCGAGTGAAACAGACAATTTCTGTCTCTTTCACACTATCGCAACGTTGCCTATTCTAAAAACTACGTAAGTCAAACGTGACGGGCTGTACCTTTGACCCTTACAGTATCGACGTTACTTCCTTAAGAATAAGATATATATTGAATCAAAAAAATTAATGTATATTTATTTTTTTAACCAGGAAGTGATCATTCTCGGAGACGAGTGTTTTGTTTATTAATTATTTCCGTCATTAAAAATCAATGTTTAGTCTTGTATCGTTAATGTAACTAATTCTTGAAAACCTTATTAATTTCGAAATGTTCATAATAATAGTAAACTTAACACTAACTCTGAACAATTTCAATAAAGATTAATTCTGATCTTAAGTTGTTGAGAATGTAAAAATCAATCATCATTCTTAAGAAGTTGACGTACATAAGTCTCAATGACTGTCATGACTACAGACACACAACAGTTATAATTTGATTTTTTCTTAAATGAGCAATTTGCATAAAAAGTTATGGGCTGGACAAGTACTCTGTGCGCATACGCTTAACGTACGGTGGTAACTGTTTAATAAATCGTTACTCATCATACAGTATTGGGGGCCTCTAGTTATAACCTGTGGTTGTATGAACACCAAAAAGATTTTAAATGTTCCCGTGTATGGGTGAGGCGTCAGCCGTTAAGAGTATGGATCAGTATGGACGAAAACTCGAGAAACATAGTTGAATTGTATCGATATTGTAAATTTTGATCCTGTACGTACATCAAAGATTGACTATTTCTGTTTTGTACGTTAGTAACTCTTTTTCAACGAAAAGTGATTTTCTCTTATTACTTGTTAGTAGATGTTCAAACCTCAAGGAAAACTTGTCCTCTCATTGATATCAGAAATTTTAGTGCTGAACGTAAATGATCCCTTTTCACATTATTGTTTCTTACAATTTTTTGTTGTATTTTTTAATATTCATTTCAGGTGTTTTGAATTTTTCAGGGAGATTTTTGTGGGTCTGTTTTTCATTGTATTCTTTGAAGAGTCTCGAACTTTTCTAGCGGCATTGGTGAAGGCTTTTTTTTGTAGATTTTTCTGTGAAAGGGAATGGAAACGGGGGTCACCAACAAATGGACTTGTCCAGGCTTTTTTCCCCGTGGAGGGGATTTTTGGCTAGGATATCATTTATTTTTTTCAGGCTCCTCCAAAACCTAAATTTTTTCATGAATACATAATTTATCGAAATTTCATTGCAATCGTTCGAAATGGTTCAGTTTCATCGACCGACTCATATGTATTCGGGAAATAAAAGCGATTATCTACATTATTTACTCAAGTATGAGCGGGGTTAATCGAGGTTTTTCGTGCGAAACATTCTTTCTCGCTTTTATAGCACGGCATCAAATTTTCGCACATTTTGAAATCAAGTGGTACATCGCAGTGCATTTCAATCAGATGCGACCGATGCAACCGAAGCGAATGAAGTAATGCCATTGGTAGCAAATAATGAGCTTCACTAGAAATCACGTGAGCTTTTTGGAAGAAATAATCACACGTGAGAGCGCGTTCGTGAGCCAATTTGGTGAGGTGAGGTCATTCATTGACTAATTGCGACTAATAACTCAATTTATGGAATACCTTAAACGTCAGAGTTGCTCAATATGTCGATTCTGTTATACTGAATTTCTGATAGAATGACGCTTTCAGCTAATGCTAAGTCCGGAGCCTAATGGTTACTTGGAGCTAAAGGCAAGGACATAGCAAGTTTATAGCTCCATATTTCAGTGACCGAGTTACTTTGAACATTTTGTTTCGTCATATTTTATCCGCTATCTTGAATTTTTGTTGGTGGTGCAGATTAGTCATCAGCGACCCCGGAAACTTCCAAGTACCAACTTTTGCTCCCATCAAACAATTTTTGCATTTCTGAACCGCCATATTAAATTTCCCAGTTTTTAGTGCAGATTTGTAATCAGCGACCCTGAACCCCCCCCTCCCCCCCCCGCGTAACAAAATTCGTGTTCATCAAATGGTTTTGGCATTTCTGGTCCGCCATATTGGATCCGCCATATTGGATCCGCCATCTAGTATTTCAAAGTTTTAAGTGCAGAGTTGAAACTAGTGACCCTGAAAACTCCCGCTTACGAACTATCGTGTTCATGAAACGGCATTGGCATTTCGGGTCCGCCATATTGGATCTACCATTTTTATTTTCAAGTTTTGCGTGCAGATTTGTAACTAGCGACCCTAAAAATCCCCGCGTACCAACTATCGTGTTCATCAAACGGTATTTGCATTTTTGGTCCGCCATATTGGATCCGGTATCTAGAATTTTCAAGTTTTCAGTGTAGTGTTGTAATTAGCGACCCCGAAAACTCCCGCATACCAACATCCGTGTTCATCAAACGGGATCTGCATTATGGGTCCGTCATATTGGATATGCCATTTCAATTTTCAAGTTTTAAGTGCAGATTTGTAACTAGCGACCCTGAAAACCCCCGCGTACCAACTTTCGTGTTCATCACACGGTCTTTGCATTTCGGGTCCGCCATATTGGATCCGCCATTTTTATGTTAAAGTTTTGAGTGCAGATTTGTAACTAGCGACCCTGTACCCCCCCCCCCCCCTGTACCAGTTTTCTCATTTATCAAACGATTTTGCATTCGTGAACCACCATATGGGATCCGCCATTTGGATTTTCGAAATTTCGAGTGCACATTTGTTATCAGCAACCCCGAAAACCCCCGAGTATCAACTTTCGCTTGCATTAAACGATTTCACATTTTTTGTCCGGTATATTGGATCCGCCATCTTGATTTTTGAAACTTTAAGTACAGATTTGTAATCAGTAACCCTGAAAACCCGCCCGTACCAATTTTCGCATTGATCAAACGATTTTGCATTTGTGGTCTGCCATATGGGATCCGCGATCTTGATTTATGCAATTTCGAGTGCAGATTTGTTATCAGCGACCCCGAAAACCCTCGAGTACCAACTTTCGGTTGCATTAATCGATTTCGCATTTGTTGTCCGTCATATTGGATCTGCCATCTTGATTTTCTAAATTTCGAGTGCAGATTTGTTATCAGCGACCCCGAAAACACCCGAGTACAAACTTTCGCTTGCATTAAACCATTTCACATTTGTTGTCCGCCATATTGGACCCGCCATCTTGATTTTTGAAATTTCGAGTGCAGATTTGTAATCAGTGACCCCGAAAACCAACCCGTACCGATTTTCGTATTGATCAAACGAAATTGCATGTGTGGTCTGCCATATGGGATCCGCCATCTTGATTTTCGAAATTTCGAGTGCAGATTGGTTATCAGCGACCCCGAAAACCCCCGAGTATCAACTTTCGCTTGCATTCCACAATTTCGCATTTGTTGTTTAACATATTGGATCCGCCATCTTTATTTTCGAAATTTCGAGTGCAGATTTGTTATCAGTGACCCCAAAAACCCCGGAGTACCAACTTTTGCTTGCATTACACAATTTTGCATTTGTTGTCCGCCATATTGGATCCGCCATCTTTATTTTCGAAATTTCGAGTGCAGATTTGTTATCAGTGACCCCGAAAACCCCGGAGTACCAACTTTCGCTTGCATTACACAATTTTGCATTTGTTGTCCGCCATATTGGATCCGCCATCTTTATTTTCGAAATTTCGAGTGTAGATTTGTAATCAGCGACCCTGAAAACCCCAGAGTACCATGTTTCGCTTGTGTGCGCGCCTTCGGGTTCGCAACACATTCACAAGAAAATGAGCGTTTTCCTTTGCTCCCTTCACCGACGGTTTTCGGCGTTGGGAGAAAAGAATACGTGTTTTTGGGCGAAGGAAAAGGATGCTGGTCTCGATGAAGAAAACGGATGAACAAATTTTGAGCACTCACGATATAAAATTACTTCAATATATTTAACTCCGTTTACATCGTATGGATCGTTGTAGCTTCGATCGCGATCAATCGAGTACTGACTACGCTCCGGGGCTCGAGCCAGGGAGCGCGTTGATCGCTTCGTAGTTATTGGTTTGTTTGGGGTACCGGGCCAAGGCGTTACGAGCCATGGCGTGAACAGCTTGCATTAATAGATTTCGAATTGGTCGTCCGCCATATTGGATCCGCCATCTTGATTTCCGAAATTTCGAGTGCAGATTTATTATCAGTGACCCCGAAAACCCCCGAGTGCCAACTTTCGCTTGCATTAAACGATTTCGCATTTTTTGTCCGTCATATTGGGTCCGCCATCTTGATTTTTGAAATTTCGAGTGCAGATTTGTAATCAGCGACCTCGAAAACCCCCTTGTACCAATTTTCGCATTCATCAAACGATTTTTGCATTTGTTGTTCGCCATCTTGGATTTTCCATATTAACGGAAATACGAAACAACATTTCGAAGCCTTCCATTGTATTCGTGTACGTACACCCAACACACTGTTTTCAATAGGCCTGCAGAGGCTTGTAACCCGGGCAAAGTTTTGTCGACGATGGATCCATTGGAAACATCGAGGTCGTGACCAATCAGAAATTTCCTTGAAAGCCCTCCGCACGCACGCCGCTTCGGAGATGGGGAAGGAGGATTTCCGGGCGTCCGTACGGGTCGCCCGGAAGTTCCAGGGTAGGCGGGTGAGGCCTCCGGCTAACAACTACGTGCTGGAGGTCACGCCTGAGGTTGCGGCCAGGCTGGTAGCGAGGGGGCGGCTGCTCTTCGGGTGGCACTCCTGTGTCGTCAGGAAGTGCGCCGAGGTGGAGCGATGTTTCCGGTGCCTCGGCCCTGGCCACTCGGCATCTTCGTGCCGGACGGTGGCCATGGCCTGCATGTGGTGCGCCGGAGACGGCCACTCGGCGGCGGAGTGTCCAGCGAGAAGTCAGCCTCCCTGCTGCGTGAACTGCAGGGAGGCCGACCTGGATGCGTCCCACAAGGCAATGGACGGGGTGTGCCCGCTTTACCGGGCCGCACTGGAGAACGTGAGGACTGCGGCCCTGCGGGAGCCTGTGGGCTCGGGGGCTTCGGTGGGGCCCGGCCCGTCGATCGCCAATGGATAGGCCGCCCCCGGTAGTAGGTGCCATCGCCGCGGTCGGGGGCTGGAGGATCGGGAGTCATCGGACTCCGCGTCCTCCCGTTAAACTGCCAGCGATCCCGGGGGGTTATGCCCGAGCTCGGCCAGGTGCTCCCCGATGGTCGCTACGACGCCGCGCTCCTGCAGCAGCCTTACCTGCGAGCGGGCGGCGTCGTGGCAGGACTCCCGGCCTGAATGCGGGTGTTCAAGAGCGGCGACGGCGGAGCGGTGATTGTCCTCGCCAACGCGTCGATGGACGCGACGGTGGTCACGGTCCCTGGCGGTGAGGAAGGCGCCACAGTGTGGGCACGCGGTGTTTTCGGTACTTTATACATATGCTCCGTGTACTCCTGGCACGGGGTGCCCCTCGACGACTACTTTGAGTATCTCCAGTGTGTGTTCTCAGAGCTGCGAGGGGCGCCCGTGCAAGCAGGCATGGATGCAAACGCCGTGTCCCACCTGTGGCACTCCAAGAACCGCCTCAGGGGACACCAGAATAAGGTCAGGGCCGGTGAGTTCGAGACCTTCATAGTCGCTTACGACCTGGAAGTCGTGAACGAGCCGTCCCGTCACTGGACGTTTGACGGCCCGACGGGTAGGTCACACATCGACGTCACTCTGGAAAAGGGTCTTGAGCGAATGTACCGGGCGCGGTAGGAAATCCTGCCGGAACTGGTACACTCGGGCCACAATTCAATTTGTGTGACCCTCTCCCGGATGGACGGAGATGCTGACCTTCCGCTACCTGTCCGCAGGTGGCAGACCGTCGGCGTCGACTGGGCGGCCGACGGTGGTGCCCTTGCGCATGCCGCACAGGACATCGACCGCGACGCGTTGGCGAGAGACGGGCCCGCTACCTCTGCCGGGACAGTCACCGCTCTCGTGCAGGGAGTGAACGACGCCCGGCAGCAGGCGGCGGGCACAGCACCGCGGAGGAGGTCCCGCTGGTGGTGCCGGGAACTGGCCCAGGCGAGGCGACTCGCCAGACGGGCCAGGGTGGCACTCCAGCGGGCGAGGAGGCGCGAGTCGCCCGCAGAGGACCAGGAGGTACTCCGGGTCTCTTACCGTGAGCTGTACTTGAACTACCATCGTCTGGTCCTCCAGAAGAAGGAGGGAGATTGGTGCGACTTTGTCGGCGGGACCGGAAACACTGACCCCTGGGGAGACGTTTATCGGATCCTCCGGGGCTGGCGGGGCCCCGTCGACATTGGCGGTGTAAAGGTCGGGGGAGAACTCGCAACCTCTTGGGAGGCAAGCGCCAGGGAGCTATTGGGGCGCTTCTTCCCACGGCTCCCGGAGCGGGAGCCCCTGGAGGAGGCGGACCGTCCGGCCCCCGATCCCCCGACTCCGATCTCCCTCGAGGAGATGAAGCTCGCCCTCAGGAAAATGAGGGCGGGCAGCGCGCCTGGGCCCGACGGCATCACCGTCCCGATGACGGCAGCGCTCGTCAGGTCTGCGCCCGACCTGATGTTGGCCATGTACAA
The DNA here is from genome assembly GCA_963921915.1 of Hyposoter dolosus. Classification (NCBI taxonomy): domain Eukaryota; kingdom Metazoa; phylum Arthropoda; class Insecta; order Hymenoptera; family Ichneumonidae; genus Hyposoter; species Hyposoter dolosus. The sequence continues at coordinate 13,985,573 of OY998133.1, forward strand.
CGGCTGCTTGGGAGCTGGGGTGTCTCCATCCCAGTGGAAGAGAGCCCGAGTCGTGGCTATACTAAAAGGTCCCGGGAAGCCGTCCGACGAGGGTGAGTCGTACCGACCGATCAGCCTTCTTTCCGTTCTGGGCAAACTGCTGGAGAAGATCTTGGTGCGGAGGATTGAGGCCAGGGAGGTCCACTCCCTTTCGGACCGGCAGTTTGGTTTCAGGGCCGAAAGAGGCACCGAGGACGCGTGGCACCTGGCGATGAAGGTGGTCGAAGAGTCCCCCCACAGATACGTGCTGGGCACGTTTGTGGATTTCAAGGGGGCCTTCGACAACCTGAGCTGGGACACGAACCTCGGGATCTTAGGCTCCGCCCGATGCCCCGAGCTGAGTGTCTGGCGGAGCTTCTTCAGCGATCGTCGGGCTTACATGGCTTCCCTGTATAGTGAGGTTGAGCTGGATGTCGAGTGGGACTGCCCGCAGGGATCGATGTTGAGGCCCATTTTTTGGAACCTGGCACTCGACCCCTTGCTGCGGCGGCTACGTGACGCGGACATCGAGGTCGTTGCCTACGCCGACAACACGCTCCTGATCTCCTCGGGTGACTCCCGTCTGAGTATCGAAACTCGGGCCGCGGAGTCTCTCGAGAGGGTGAGGGAGTGGGATGTCAGTGCGGCGGTCGAAATCTCTCGGGACAAGACCGTCTGCATGGTGCTCCGCGGACGTTTCGCGGGCACCAGGCACCCCAGGGTCCTCTTGGACCGAACCGCCGTGCCGTACAGGGAGGAGGTCAGATTCCTGGGTATCCTCGTCGGAGAGCGGCTCAATTTTGGGCCGCACCTTCGGGGGATCCGGGAGAAGACCGCCTCCCTGGTTTGTCATCTGCGGCGAGTGATGCGACGGGACTGGGGTCTCCGGCGCGGGACCATTGGGTCCTGGTACTGGGGACTCTTCATCCCGTGCGCGATGTACAGTGCCTCGGTCTGGGGTGCTTCGTGAGGGCAAGGGCAACGGCCAAGGTGTAGCTCAACCGTGCGCAGCGCTCGGTCCTCCTCGCCACACTGTTCGTCTGACGGACCGTTTCGACGGAGGCGATAACGGTGCTCATGGGGGAGCTCCCGTCCGACTTGAAGGCGAAGGCCCTTGAGGCAGGTCATTAACTCCAAAGGGGCCAGCCCGTCCGATGGGGACTTCCCCCAGTTAATGGCGAGGAGGTAGCCGAGGGTAAATCCCGGGAACGCGAAGCCGTCTGTGCTGAATGGGACGAGCGCTGGCGAGTTTGCCAGAAAGGCGAGACCACTCGCCTGGTCGTCCCCTAGCCCAGTGGAGCGGCGAGGCTCCTGAGGGGGGTCTGCTTCGGTCTGTGCACGGGTTACGCACTGACGAGGCATGGTTCGCTGAACGAGTACCTCTATCGGAGGACTCTGGACAGCCGGCTGTACGAGGAGCGGCGAGACCCGGCAGCTATGGGGTTTCGGATGGATGTGGACGAGGCTTGGGAGCTTCGAGGGGTAGTCGCCTCCTCCGAGAACTTCCGAGCTCTCAGGAACTTCGCGGGCTGGGCCTTCGACCAGAGGGCCCAGGCTGCAGTCACGGAGTAAGTCGATGGTGGAACGCAGGGGAGGGTGCAAGAGGCCGACGGTCCCGGCCCTTTCGCGTCTGGCGTACCCGCGTACCCGAGCTGGCCGATCGGTGCCAAAACTGGCTTAGAGCCTAAACCGAAGTGGGCCAAATCGACCCACGAACGTCCCACCAGTGGCGAATACTGGTACCGCGGGAGCCGGGGAGCCCGGCGACGGCATCCGTCGTCGCCCCCCGGCCATTGAGGTAGAATTCGCGGGGGCAGTGGTTAACGACGTGTGAGTTGCGCAACACCTCAACTCGCGTGCGGTCCTGCACAGGCCGTAGGGAGGTGAGAAAGTACTCTCCCCCTGAGCGAAGGGGCTCGCCTGGACTAAGTCTCCGGGTGGAGATTGCTAGCCGCGGCGGTCCGAGTTCGGTGCGTTATGCGGGTGCAACGAGCCGCGACGGCGCATTGGCCAGGCGTTTTCCTCGGCCCCTCGCGCATGGGTGCCGTGTCATATATACCGAGAGGCAGAGATGGCACGTAAAATACAAGGAGATTTAGTGTCCCTATCTACTCTCCCTACGGGATCGCTGATTCGTCGATGATCAGGGGCCGGCGTCCCTGGGGCCCGAGCCAGTGGTTGATGAGCGCCGTCCGCTTCCTCATTCCGTAGTCTCCTTCGCTGCTCCAACGACCCTCGCAAGGCATTGCGTGGGAACGTTACAATCCTAAGCTTCGATCTGCGGCTATGGGATGAATGGCTGACGAGTAGAGTCAGTCCCAAGCGACCAACCTCGGGGCACCTGGGAGCACCCCGTTGTATTTATCCCTTACCCGGCTATGGCGGCTCTTGCAGGGTGGACGTGTTGTTCCGACCATGCTCGTGGGATTCAATATGGAATGTCCAAAAACAAAAACAAACAAATTCGATAATGGGGAGGGGGGACGTGATAGACTGCCGGTCACGGCGTCCATCGGAGGTGCTGCAGAGGCCGCGGGGGCAGTGACGGTGGTGGCGGAAAAAGACACCGTGGGACCTCCAGCCCAGCTGGCTCAACCGGGGCTGAAGAGGACGGCGTCGGGGTCAGGACTAAGGTCGGGTGGGGCGTCGTCGTCCGCAGCGGAGATGACTGAAAGGAGGGCGAAGGGGAAGGGCAAAGCGGGGCCGAAGAGCTCGAAGGCCAGGGGCCACGAGGAAGAAGCGGCGCAGGCCAGTCGGGAGCGGGCGGGAGTCCGACGCAGCGGCGTCGGACGATGGGATGTTGATGTCGATGTCAGTGTCGAGCGAGACCGACGCGAGTTCGGCCGTCCCGCTGGTGGCGCCGCTGATGAAGCTGGCCGCGGAGGTGGCGACAGCGGCGGCGACGGCGGATCCCTCGTCAGCAGTGCCGGAAATGGACGACGAAGTGTGGATGGTCGCGGAGAGGAGGAAGAAGGGAAAGCATTCAAAGAGAAATGCGGCGTGGAGGAGAAGGGAGAGTGCGGCGGATCCAATCCCCGCTGCGAGTGACCGAGCGGTGGGGCAGACGCAGGTGCGGGTGGGGCCTACCGAGCCCCCCCCCCTGCGTCGACCGGTGACCGGCCTGGTGGTCCCGGCCACCGCCTTCGGCGGCGGAGGGGGCCTCTCGCGACGTGTGGAGCTGGGGAGGTGGTGGCGCGCGCCGAAGAATTGGCGTCGGAGGTAAAATCGGGGGTTGTGGACCCGGCGAACAAAGTGGCGAAGACCGTCGCCACGTACACTACTATTCATTAATGTCTGGTCAAACCGAAAAGTAGGGATTTTACCGACAGTGTATCGTCACTTGTCGAAGTTGCTTGAAGTTCGGAAGAGTTTCAGACTCATGTGTCAAGCGTAATTCTTAACCACCAAATTGTTAACCTAGCGAATACATGACAGCGCCGAAATAAGGTGACCGCGGCAGGCTGAGACAGCGTTCGGCAGATTGAAATTGGAACAATGGGTTAAGTGGGATGAAGAAAAGTTACGAAAATGTGATGCTCTATCGGACAATGGAGTTATTTATTAATTTTAATGTATGGATAACAGATGAAAATAAAAAATGAGAATGAAATGAGAATGCTGGAATTCCGAAACTCAGTTTTATTGAATAAAATACCACTTCGATACCAAATTAAACGAAATCCTCTCCGAGCTATCGCAGTTCTCGATCAATGAAAAAGGAGTTATTGAATTCGTGATTGTCCGAATGCATCTAAAATAAATGATGGGATCTCGCAGCTACTTAAACTGTTTTTTTTTTTTAATGTCAAGGCTCAGTGGTGGAATCATTTGACTTAGAGCATCGCAAAAAATCACATTCCTTCCATAACTCGTAGACAGGCTGAATTAATGAAACGAGTGAACTTTGACCAGCAAACGAATCAGTCCAACCTTGGGGTTGATGGTTTCTGCGAAGCAACCACGCTTCGAACCTCGTCCACCAGCTTCTGCGATTGGATTCATCTGGAGATCGATGGAACTCCACTCGATAACAGATTACTACTCATTTCCTTTTCAAATATTCGAATTTCCAATAGACACGAACGAGAAAGCACTTTTCCTGCTTATCCAGATGAATCCAGGATGAGAGATGGTACCGCACAGCTACTTCAGCTGTTCTCTTCCGAAAATGTCTGTACCAATTTATGGAATCATCTGGCTTAGCGCATTTCAAAAAATCTCATTGCTCCAAAGCTCGTAGACCAGTTCAATCAATGAAACGAGTGAACTTTGGCCAGCAAACGAATCAGTTCAACCTCGGGGTTGATGGTTTCTGCGAAGCAACCACGTTTCGAACCTGGTCCACCAGCTTCTACGATTAGATTCATCTGGAGATTGATGGAACTCCACTCGATAACAGATTACCACTCATTTCCTTTTTAAATATTTGAACTTTCGATAGACACGAAAGAGAAAACACTTTTCCTGCCTATCCAGATGAATCCATGGTAACGGATGATATGATGCCATTCGTCCGACCGGTTGTCACCAACGCCAGCGTCCATTATAGGTGGATTCGTCTGTCTTGGCACAATGAGAAATTACTCATGTCTCGCTATTTTCGAGACAGTCTCATAGGAGAGACAACCAAACTGAAACTGAAACCAAGTGAATCCAGTGTTGAAAGCAGTTACTCCTATCAGCCATTGGCGTCTCGGAACTGGCCAACTGTCGCTGGCACTTGGATTCATGCGCAGCTTGGAAACATTCTTTTCATATCAGCTCGAATAACTTCCGAACTGAGGAATTATCGAATTCCCGATTGTCCGGATGAATCCAGGATGGATGATGGTACCCCGCAAGTACTTGGAGTGTTCCCTTTTCAAAATGTCTACGCTCATCGTTGGAATCATCTGGCTTAGAGTATCGTAAAAAATCTCATTTCTTCAAACCTCGTAGACTGGTTCAATTAATGTAACGAGTTATGGTTAGATATTAAACCTAGCCAAAAATTCCCTCCCCGGGGAAAAAAGCCTGGACAAGTCCATTTGTTGATGACAAATTTTTTCATTTGTTTTCACAGATAAATCTACTCGCCGTAAAAACCTTGTTACGAAAAACATCTCGCCTAGTCGGCTAAAAAGCCTTGGTATAAAAAACATCTTGCCTGAAAAACCTTGGTACTAAATAAAATTTCTTTCGGAGAAGTGACGCCCAAGAGAGTTCGTTACCGGAAAGTTTATCCCTCGGCAACGTTTTTGCGGTATATCAGAGCGTAGTGAATATATGATTTTTGCTGCAATGCGGCAATCGTTCGATGTTCCTGCGACAGAGTAAAATTATGTATTCAGAGACGCGGCAGCGTCTTGACGCCAAGTATTAAAAAGAAAAGTTTGAATCGACAAGGCAAGTGGCGCCGCGTGTCGATATACTCGAGATTGGGCCTTTTTTCGTTACGTTCAAACTTAAAGTGGTCGTCATTGAAAAACGTTAAACATAACTCGAGATCAATATATATTGATTCTTTCAACCAGAAAGTGAACATTCTAAGAGATGAATTCATTGCCTACAACCTTTATTGAGGCCAAAGTTGTTATGCCCACAACGGAGTAAAGCCGTTTCACCACTTGTTTCGTGAAATAAACGTCCCGAAGAAGAACAGCGGAATTATATTTTTTAACAAATTTTAACGGTATGAACCTTTAGCAGTGAATATGACTTGTCATCTTGCCTCATCTATAATTGTTACAATTTATACTGTGTTCATTGTCTCTTGTTGCTGTGCAAAAGTAGTCGATCCACACTGAATTCAGAAGATGCCATGATTTAATTCTTCAAAGCGTCATGAGTGAACTTAGATTCTCTGAAGCGTCATAAGTGAACTTAGTTTTTCCAAAGGTTCATAAGTGAACTTCGATCCAATTGCTGGCGATGACTATCTTGGTTCTTGAATAAGTATCGCAAATTGATTAACCAATATAACCAAGCCTTTTTCCTAGATATAACTAAAAAAATTAAAGTGAAGTAGGAAGCTGCAGAAACCTGTTGAATCCCATTATTAAAAATAAATTTTTGCTTCCGTGCTCATTCATTATTAAATGTTCATTACAATAATAAACATATTAATAACTCTGAAGAATTGTAATCAAGAGTAATTCTCATCTCATATTATTAAGAAGGTAAGAATCATTTAAATTGCCAACAAGTTTTCGTGCACATATCAACAGGACTACAGGCACGCAACATTTATAATTTGATTTTTTCTGGAATGAGGAATTTACATAAAAAGTTATGGGCCGGACAAGTACTCTGTGCGCATACGCTCAACGTACGGTGATGACCGTTTAACAAATCGTTACCCATCAAGCAGTATTGGGGGCCTTAAGTTAAAATCTGTGGTACAATGTATAAACACCAAAAAGATTTCAAATGTTCCCGTGTACGGGTGAGGCGTCTGCCGTTAAGCGTATGGATCAGTTTCGAGAAACGTGATCGCATTATTGAAAACCATTGAAACACTTGTGATACCAGTATTGATATCATAAATTTGAATGCTGTTCGTAAATGAAACATTGACTATTTTCGTTTTGTAAGTTAGTATGAAACACTTGTCCCAGTATTGATATTGTAAATTTTAATCCTGTACGTTGTAACGTGGTGGAGCCCACGTTACGAGGACGATTCGAACTAAGTGTAGCAGCGGCCTGGATAGCTCAGTTGGGAGAGCACTCGACCGGCAATCGAGAGGTCCCGGGTTCGATTCCCGGTCCAGTCCCTGCCGCATTTTTTTCGGATCGTCCTCTTGTCCAAAAACTCCCGGATCACAACGTAAATGAAGCGTTGACTATTTTTGATTTGTAAGTTAGTATGAAACACTTGTCCACATTTATTATTTTCGACAAATAAGCCGTTAATAAGCCGACAAATAAGCCGTTAATGTTAAAATGTTAGCAGCTGGTTTATTCGGTCCAGTAACCGTTACACAATTTATTCCAAAAATGGTCGAAGGAAAAACAATATTAACGAATTTAATCAGTGAAATAATCCAAAATAACTAATTGGGCTGGCTCAGGGAGAAACTAGAAAATCTTAAACGCAGGGACCGCGGGTCCCTGAAACTCAGGCGTCTTATTATACCAGTGACGTACGAAAAAAGGGGGAACGGGCGAGCGAGCCACGCGGTGGAGCGAACCACGCGAACACTCGAATCGAGTTCGGCCGGCGAAACCCGATTGACCGAACGAAGCAAAGCCTCGCTCGATCCACGCACAAAAATCCGATAACGGGGCTCACTAATGGAAAAAAGGGAACACGAGGTGGGCGATCGACGAGGGGAATTGACAGAAAAAGATGTAATGATGGGGCTCGAAAACGTGGGGAAAAATCCAAAGACTGAATGGGCGCGAGCAAAGGGGAATGACGAGAAAAAAGGGGCAAAGTGACTTCGCCGGGGTGGACGGGAAAACGACTCGAGGCACAACACTTGTCGCGTCGACCGACCGACGAAATAAACTCTTCCTCGAACGAAATGTTCGAGGTAGCAAACGAAAACTTAGTCGGGAATTTGGGGAAAGACGGGAGAATAATGGCGTCGCACGCCCGGCAAGAATCGAAAGACTTACTTGTCTTCCCGTTTTCCGAATGAAAAGCGAGAATCCGGTGCCGAAGACTATCCCAATCGGTCCAGAGAGTGTCCGTGGGAGAGCCGGGTCGTCGTTGAAAGAAATGAGGGTCACGATAAATGCACACAATACCAAAGGAAGATCAAAAGAAAATAGCAACGTGTTTGCCCGATCGTGTCCGAAGCGGAAGTGTGGCGCTCCGGGCTCTGGTCGGGCTCCCGGCCGCGTGATAGCGGCTGGTTCGAGGCTTTTCGAGGCCCGGGAGCGCCAGCAGCCAATCAGGCTGCTGCGTTGCAGTCGGCCGTCGTTCGATTGAATATCGAGCGTCGGCCTCGCGAGATCGCGCACCGATGGCGCCACGCTGTCTGCCTCGCGAGACTGAGGCTCGATAAAAGATGGCGGCGCCCACGGCTGTCAAAACGGCCGTGGTGAGATCGAATCGACGGCCTCGCCTCGACGCCGCGGAACTCACTGTTTCCCTCCGGCCTGACGGACGAGCCTATTGTCGGAGGGACGATGACGGACACGAGCTCCGCGACTCGACGATGTTGACAGGGCTAAGGGGGTCGAGCCAAACGGGGGAAATACAATACTAACACGCGGGGGAGGGGGGAAAAATCAAATACAGAGGGCAATGCGATTTCGGGGTGTTACGTCCTAGCTCTCACGCTAGGCCCCCCATAAATTTTTTCATTAAACATGTACCATCGGTAGGTACGCTAACTAGCAAACATCATCATTTGTCGATACTAACTACATACGTACCAATTAGATTAGAATTTAGCATACACTCTAATCCGAATCGTACATATTTCTCTATATATTACATAAGACAAAGTGCAACAGAAACCCTTACAGAGCACCCGTTGTCCTTAAAAGTAACACGTGCGCTCTAGCGTACCCGACTTTCCGTCACCAAACACCCTTCAGCTGTTCTCTACAGAAAATCTCGAAAACACATTAAATCTAAGATGAATGTTTTCCTCTAACATCATTCCTAATATTATTTCTCCGAAAAACCATTAATAAGAAAACGTTTTTCCTTTACATCGTCTCTAATATTATTTTCTCTGAAAAACTGTTGAAATTCGTTATCTCAAATCAAGCACACCCGAAAATATTCCCACACGCCTAAAGTCGTAAAACTTGCTCTCCTACAAGTCAAGATGTGCACGTGCAACCACTTGCATCTAGAGCAATCTCGCCCCTTTTCTAGGAAGTCTAGGCGACAGCCTAATTTTAATGACTTTTCTTCCAATCACATTTCCAGAAAAGTCCTCACTTCCAAATACAAACCAATCACAAATTAATGACTCTAAATTAATGACTCCTAGACCAATCCTTATATTTGACTATAACAAAATCTATCCCTTCTACAGCATCCTACCCCCAGAAAATCCAAAAGAACTCCTAGCCGAGGACCCACAAATTATGATTTTAAAAAGTCAGTTAGCATCGAGAGTCAGAGTTATCAACTTCGTTTACTAAATCTTAAATCTGCGGCAACAATTAATTGTGCGCAAAACTCAGAACAAAACTGACTCTCATAAAAATCTAAATCGTAAATAACTACCAATGTTAATAATAGCTAACTCAAGAATACCATTCAACGTTAACAAGTGTAACAAAATCCAGTGTTAAACCAATTGTCAACTACATCAACAAGAATAAATAGACATTTATTATTTTCTTTTAATAATAAAAGAAGTGTCCGTCCTTCATTAAAACGGGGTCCACGAGGCTCCTGTGGTCAAGAACCCTCTCAAACCTCGATCTACCTCAAAGATAATTCTAAATCGTTAAAATATAGTAATCGGTAAATCGGAAAATCACGGAGATCATATCAAAGAATCTCAAACCGTCGATCAAACAAATTCAAATATCGCGGTCAAAACTCAAAGCTCCGTGAGCCGAACGATCCCATCTCTTGGGACGTAACAGGGGACTGGATCTGGTGGTCGCTCGGTCGGTGGATCGCTCGCCCGCGCTCGCATAAGTAGTCGCGATCGAGATGTTGGTCCAGCGAAGGCCGTCAGCCGCGTTCGGTCCGCCTCGGTCGGCGGGAGCTGAAAAATAAGAGGAAAGAGAGCCGGTCCCTTTCGGGGATACGGCGACTCCCGCTGCGGCTCGACGCTGGCAGATAGAAAAAAATAAAGAAAGGTGACAACGTCACAATTTCTAAAAATTCAATTTTGAAGGACTTGTATACAAAACGTTGTTTTCTTATGATTTCTTAGAACTGATATTTTTGATGTATATTTCTTATGATTTCTTAAGACTGACATTTTTCACAAATGGATGTATATTTCTTATGATTTCTTAGGACTGATGATTTTTTCAAAATGATGTATGAAGATTGAAAAAAGGCGACAAAGGCATTACTTCATTAATTTTCGATTGGAACGCTTGAGTAGGAAGGATACATATCAGGAGTTTGCTTACAATCGCTATAAACTCCATTTTTTCATGGCTGATATTTCGAAAGAAAAACTGTAAATCATGGCTGACATTTTGGAAGAAAAAATGTAAATAAAAAATGGCATATGTTTGATGAAAGCTCTTTGAATAAAGATTGTTAACATTTTGGGAGAATACATTTTTTTACTAATATTTTGTTGAATAAATTCAAATGAATTCGAATGGAAGAAGGGCTACTGAACAGAATACCGGAATAGTGCAGTTATTTTTATCGTTAATACGCATGGAGAAAGAATGAAATGTGCAATGGGATCTTCTGAAAGATAAGTTGCCAATGGAACTTTTGAGCTCTAAAAACTGCTCCATAGTCTGCCCTGAAAATTGGTCTGAAGACCACTTTAGAGTTTTTTCCTGAAATATACTTTGCAGAGCGTAATTGGAGCCCTCATTTATGCCAATCTCAATCCAATACAGCAATGTGATTTTTAGCCGTTTCCCACGATTTTCAATAGAATATTATCCGAAAACGACGATTTTTCGTCAATTTTCTGACGAAAATCTATCGTCTCCGAGCAACGATGGTAAATTCTCGAATAATTCCTCATCGACACGGTGTGTTTGGCTCAAACGGAGCGTAAACACGTGCCATCGTCTTCATTACTCGCCAGAAAACCATTTCCGACTTTTCATCATCGCTACGGAAAGAACAAGTTTTTTTCCTGAATTTAAAGAAGAGAATTTATTGCCTTGGGATGATGGAAGGACGACGCTGATTTTTTTCCTAGAAATATACTCTGTGCAGCTACATTTAACCCTAGAATCATGCCATTATCTCATCTCCTCGCCGAGATATGATTTTTGGCCCATTACCACGATTTTTGCTTGAAAATGACGATTTTTCGTCAATTTTCGAACTAAAATCGATCGTCTCCGAGCAACGATAGTGATTTCTCGATTTTTTCCTCATCGACACGGTTTGTTTAGCCCAAACGGAGCGTAAACACGTGCCATTGTCTTCATTACTTGCCAGAAAACCATTTTTGACTTTTCATCATCGCTGTGGAAAGAACAAGTTTTTTTCCTAACTTTAAAGAGAAGAATTTATTGTCTTGGGATGATGGGAGGACGATGCTGATTGTTTTCCTGAAAATGTACTTTGTCCAGCCATATTTAAGCCTAGAATCATGCCATTGTCTCATCTCCTCGCCGAGATATGATTTTTGGCCCATTACTACGATTTTTGCTTGATGTTTTTTGCGGAGTCCGGTGTTGGTGGTAAGGTGAAGAATAAGAACGGGCGATTATTAAAACGTGTGAATTTATTCTAAGTACTAAGTATTTTTTCCGTCGACATGGTTTGTTTAGCTCAAACTAAGCGTAAACACGTGCCATCGTCTTCATTTTTCGCTAGATCACAATTTTCGACTTTTACCATTAGCTGCGAGAAAACCAAGATTTTTTCATGAATTGGAATATATACATCGCTCCACAATATTTGGTTCCTTCCGGAGCAACAACTTGTCGCTGAGAGTTATCCAGAGCTTCCGGATAACACGCAGTGACAAGATTTTCATGTGGTTCAGCGACAAGATTTTTATGTCACTGAGCTTCCGAATAGCTGGCAGTGACAAGATTTTCATGTGGCTCAGCGACAAGATTTTAATGTCGCTGAGAGTTACTGTCGCTTTGCGATCAATCTAATGCCAGCGGCGATGCTGTAGTTATGCTGTAAATATATAATCGCTCCACAATATTTGGTCCCTTCCGGAGCAACAACTTGTCGCTGAGAGTTATCCAGAGCTTCCGGTTAACTCGCAGCGACAAGATTTTCATGCGGCTCTGCGACAAGATTTTTATGTCACTGAAAGTTATTTGGAGCTTCCGGATAGCTGGCAGCGACAAGATTTTCATGTGGCTCAGCGACAAGATTTTCATGTGGCTCAGCGACAAGATTTTCATGTGGCTCAGCGACAAGATTTTTATGTCACTAAGAGTTATTGTCGCTTTGCATTCAATCGAATATCCCAGCGGCGATTTTAGATATGCTGTAAATGAATCAAATGTGGGCTTAGGAATAGGGCGAAGGTTGTGAAGCATATACTTATTCCTGAAGCATATTCCCCCGTCACTGGAGCATGTCGGTGGTAATGCCAGCTGCAAGTTAGCATTTGTGAGGTTATGACGAGCTGTCAAGGCTGTAAGCACAGTATTCAAGTTTATCTTCCATAACCCTGCATTCTCGAGAGAATAAATGGTTAGCCAACGTTTGTTGTTCGACAAGGAACAAGTTTGCAACTGTTATTTTCTCGAAAATACTAACGGCGTGAAAGAAAAATGTGAACCAATTTCAGCTATCTCTCTCACACTCGCGTTCATATGGGCCGTTGAAATATCGATGATGATTTTTTCATCGCGATCAGCTGACGTTTTTCGCCCGCTCGTCTGCACTGTTTGTGTGTCGTCGGTCGCGACCAATCAGAAACACGCCAGCGCCGCGAGGCCTTTCTCTGTGTCGTATACATACACGCACGCACACTTCGATCATCGCATAATTTTGCCTGTGCAAAGTTTTTTTCAGCAATTACGGCATCAATCGGGTTGATTTATGGCTCGATCGAAGGGGGATAACTTAATTAGTGTACAGTTCAAATTTCAGATCATGAGATTACCCCTTGGCTTCGTAATTCAAGAAAGAGTCTACCCCCGACGTCGAAATCGCTCTATTCAGAGATAATATACTCGGGTGAGTCTCGAGCAAGCAGACGACGCTGTCAAATGTACTTGTCTCGAGACTCTGCCGAGTCTCTTGATACCAAGGTTTTTCAGGCAAGATGTTTTTTATACCAAGGCTTTTTAGCCGATTAGGCGAGATGTTTTTCATAACAAGATTTTTAAGGCGAGTGGATTCATCTGTGAAAACAAATGAAAAAGGTGGTCACCAACAAATGGACTAGTCCAGGCTTTTTTTCCCCGGGGAGGGGATTTTTGGCTAGAATGTCACGTCTTTTTTTCTAACTCTGAGTTTTGTATTTATTTGAAGTGTTTTGAAATGATATTGGCCAAGGTATTTTAGGCGAGCTGTTTTGTGCAAAGGTTTTTTTAGGCGAGATGTCTTTTATATCAAGGTTTTTGAGCCAAGTTAGCTGATATTTTGAAAGAAAAATTGAAATAAAAAATGGCAATATCAGATAAAGGCGTTGACTCGTTCTTTGTAATATATAGTATAAGTAAACAGGAGAGAACTTAAGACCAACAAAATTCTCATCCAAAATTCATTAATGCTACCTCAATTCCTCGCCGAGATATGATTTTGTGCACATTACCACGATTATCCCTGGAAAATGACGATTTTTCGTGATTTTTTAGACGAAAATCGCTGGTCTCCGAGTAAAAATGGTAAAATTATGATTTTTTTTCAGTCAACATGTTTTGATGAGCTGCAAGGAAGAGCAAACACGTGCCAACGGCTCAATTTATGGCAAGAGGGCAATTTTCAACTTTTGACCATCAGCTTGGAAAAAGCAAAGTTTTTACATCAATTTTGCAACGATGAACTTATCGTGTTGACTCGATAGGAGTACCATGCTGATCTTTTTCCTGCAAATGTACTCTGTCGAGCTAAATTTGAACCCAAATTGATGCCAACCTGTGAGAATCATTTACACAAATGTTGTCGCCGCAAACAATTTCAGAAAACTTGTCGCTGTATAATATTTTGCTCCTTCCGGAGCTTAACTTTCAGCAACACGATTCTTATGTAGCTCAGCGACAAAATTTTCATGTCGCTGAGAGTTATTGTCGTTTTGCGTTTAATCCAAATAGCAGGGAATAAATGCATCGCTACCAGAAAGCGATGAATGTTTTCCCTGTAAGAATCATTTGGACAAATGTTGTCGCTGCAAACAATTTCAGAAAACTTGTCACTCCATAATATTTGGCTCCTTCCGGAGCATAACTCTCAGCGACACGATTTTCATGTCGCTCAGCGACAAGATTTTTATGTCGCTGAAAGTTATTGTCGCTTTGTGATTAATCTAACAAACAGGGAAAACATGCATCGCTATCAGAAAGCGATGAATGTTTTCCCTGTATAAATGTTGTCGCTGTAAACAATTCCAGAAAACTTGTCGCTCCACAATATTTAGTTCCTTCCGGAGCAACAACTTGTCGCTGAGAGTTATCCAGAGCTTCTGGATAAGCCGCAGCGACAAGATTTCCATGTGCCTCAGCGACAAGATTTTCATGTGGCTCAGCGACATGATTTCCATGTCGCTGAGAGTTATCGTCACTTCGCAATTAATCTAATGCTAGCGGCGATGTTAGTTATGCTGTAAATGAATAAAATTGTGGGTGTAGGAATGGGGCAATGGTTGTGAAGCATATTCATTCATGAAGCATATTCCCCCGTCACTGGAGCATGTCGGTGGTAATGCCAGCTGCAAATTAGCATTTGTGAGGTTATGACGAGCTGTCAAAGCTGTAAGCACAGTATTCACATTTTTCTTCCATAACCCTGCATTCTCGAGAAAATAAATGGTTAACCAACGTTCGTTGTTCGACACGGAATAAGTTTGTAACTGTTATTTTCTCGAAAATGTTAACGGCGTGAAAGAAAAATGTGAACTCAATTCAGCTAGCTCTCTCACACTCACGTCCATATGGGCCGTCGAAATATCGAAAATCATTTTTTCATCGCGATCAGCTGACATTTTTCGCCAGCTCGTCTGCACTGTTTGTTTTATGTGTCGTCAGTCGCGACCAATTAGAAACACGATAGCCACACGAGGCCTTTCTCTGTGTCGTATACATACACGCACGCACACTTCGATCATCGCATAATTTTGCCCGTGCAAAGTTTTTTTTCAGCAATTACGGCATCAATCGGGTTGATTTATGGCTCAATCGAAGGGGGATAACTTAATTAGTCTCTAGTTCAAATTTTAGAACTTGAGATTACCCCTGGGCTTCGTAATTCAAGAAAGAGTCTACCCCCACCGTCGAAATCGCTTTATTCAGAGATAATAGACTGGGGTGAGTCCCGAGCAAGCAGACGACGCTGTCAAATGTACTTGTCTCGAGACTCTGCCGAGTCTCTTGATAGGTGCGTAAAGAATAATTCGGAACGGGAGAAGAAATGTTTAATTTCGTTAAGTCATTACAATTGAAATTGACAAAATTGACGGATGACCTGAACGTCAAAAACAAATAAATCCAAATAACGTAATCCATCTTAATTCAAATCAGTATGGGATCCATGATGCATTGCTTTCGATCACACTGTTACATCTCGATGTATTGATTTTTCTACGCAACCCACCTCTGCGCTCACGCCACATTTGGGGGAGTGAAGTGAACAATGCTAGCGGACCAAGTGGCTATTAAAAACGGACATCCCCTGCTAATTCCTCACACTACATTAACTCCGGGGAAGGTCGAAATATTACGACGAAAGGATGTGACTCAATCGGAAGCGAGAGATGAGGAGCGGACAATTATAGCCCACCCACCGATCACCCAACTATAAAATTACCACGCGCGCCATCGAAACTAAGGGGGAAAAGTCAACTGTGATTCACCGTGAGACATCACCTCTTACAAGACAACACCAGCAAATCGTCTCAACACAGAGGACGCCGAACACGAGCCAGCATCCCCGAAACCATCAGGCGGTAACCCCATCTGAATCATCCTACATTTTTCTCACGTATAAAAACCCCGGAAAAACGCCAACAGCAAACAGTGTGCAAAAGGTTCGGGACCAGTCTTCAGCTCGACTCACGATACTTCTAATTCCGCGGCAGTGATACTCTAAATCTTTGCGGCAAAAGTCACTTGACCCATCAGTCCGATACGCGGATTCTCCTAAGTCCAGACTCGTTATTTTTGCCGAGTTATTCTAAACTATACTGTCTGCAAAAATCATTGTTTCACTAAAAAGGTCTTTACTAAATCTTCTAAATCGTCATCACAAATCTCTATACTCCGCCGATTCGACACCAGAGTCCAAACCCTGAAGACCTTACCGAAGCGTTTAAAGTAATACTAATACAATATTACGGACATAGTGTGTTAAATTATAACTAATCGTAGCCGAGGATACATATATATTCACGAAATCCTCTTAGCTGTCGTAACCATCATTGTAAACTTGTGTGTGTGAAGTGCGAGCGGTATTCATAACCAACTACGCTCATTGTAACCAAAAGGGAAATATAATAAATCCCAGATTAGCGTCTGAAGAAAAAGGGGAAAACCAAGTGAGTACTAATTATTCAGCCCTACTGTGTGCTATCTCCCCTAGCCCCCTTCGCACGGCTCTACGGTCATTCCCCATCCTAAGCGATCCCATATCGTAGACGAGACTTCCGTCCCAGGGTAAAGGACTTGATTGTCTTGACCCAAAAGCGAAGTCAATACCGTGTTACGCTCCCTCCAGAGAGGAATAAGCACACCCGATACACGGGGACGTAACACAAATAAAAATTTGGTGTCAGAAGTGGGATTATAAACGCCCTCGATATGGGAAAGATAGGATGTCCACACAAAGAGCTTCAACAACAAAATTAGAAACACTTACTGAAGAAGTCGAGGGAAGCGAAGAAACCGGAGAATTAGAAGATAATTTGAAGAAAAACCCCTGTGGGAGAACTTTAACATTCGCATCCGAATCCGCCGGAATACCCGACTTACCAACGTCATCCCCCGGTACCAACCAACTTTTTGATGACGTATTCAACAACCCTTCAGAAATCATTGAACTTCTCCGTAACACCCTTGCTGACCTCGAAGCAAGAGCAGAACGCTTAAGTCAAGAACTTCTCCAAATTTCAAACAAAAATATGCCTGATATTCCTGCATCAATTAAATATGCTCTCGAAGCTGTCCCGATTTTTGACGGACGTAATATTCCGTTAGCGCACTTCTTGGAGGGATGCGAAGAGGCACAGCAAATGATGCCAGCCGATGCGCAGCCACACCTTGCGCGCATACTTAGGAACAAGCTAAGAGGCGAGGCTAGACGCGCGATCCATGGCGTAAAACTTGAAACAATCCCAGCATTCATAGATTTTCTAAAAACATTATATGCCCCAGCAAAATCAATTTATCAACTCCAAGGTGAACTCGGACGAATTTACCAAGGAGAAAACGAGGGGGCCTTGTCGTATGCAAACCGTGCCAAAGAACTCGGGAACCGAATTCATGAAGAATATCGAGCCAACTTAGGAGCAGACCTAAGCGAAGAGGCGAAAAAAACCTTAGACAAAGATTTAGAGGATTGTTTTACCCGTGGGGTGAAACCGGAAATAGAAAGTAGAATTCAAAGGGGACAAACATTCGAAGAAACTATGAAAAAGGCTATCGAAATTGAAAGACAATTACGAGCAAAAGACGCGTTGAGGAATGTCCGACCAACAAGATCCTACAATTCTGCAGGCCTTCAACAACCACCGAGAGATCGGATCCATCATATTCAAGCAGATATTCCTATATGTCAATTATGCTCCCAGAAGGGACACACAGCAAACCAGTGTTTTAAATTTACTAACATGCAAAAAAATCAAGAACGGCAATTTATCCCTACCAGTAACTTTCAAAATAATTTTTTACCTCAAAACCCAAACTTCAACAACAGCCAAGATAGAAACCAATACCAAAGAAATTCCATACCGAATAGATTCAATAATTACCAAAACCAAAGTTCAAACAACAAACCACCTTATACCTCCCCAATTAAAGCCACAATTACTTGCCGGTATTGCAAAAACCCGGGACACTCGATCGAGGAGTGTCGGAAAAGGGAATACGTCAACTCGCTTAAAAACCAAGGAGCGACTCACAAAAATCCGGCCGAAGGAAATTTCAACCCAGCAACAAGCACCCTTGATTTAAATAACACAAATAGTAAGACGCCCCCAAGAACCTCGTTTGTGCGCAGCATAAGACACGTCGAGCCGGAGGAAAACCAGGAATGACTACGACGAGTCGCTGTCGTTCTCTTGAACCGCACAAGCAATGTGCCGGTGATCTCCATCGAATCACGCGACCTGATAGGAGAGACCCTTTTAATGATAGATACCGGATCCGCATTAAATCTAATCAAAAGTCGCAAAATTTCACCGGGAGTGGAAATAGATAAAAACGACGTAATTAAAATCAGTGGAATAACGAAGAACTACGTCAATACGCTAGGAAGAGTTCAAATCCAAATTCTAAATTCCACAGTCACGTTCTATTTAGTGTCAGACGATTTTCCAATTGAAGACGACGGTCTAATCGGAACTGAATTTTTCGATAAGCATCACGCCGACGTTTCTTATTCTGAAAAATGTCTCAAATGGAAAGGCAATAATCTTCCATTCGTGAAACTCGGAACTATAATTATCCCTCCACGTACGAGAAAAATGTTCTATATACGAGTATCTAACCCCGAAATAAAAGAGGGATATTTACCGCAACTTAACGTATCCGAAGGGATATACTTAGGCAACGCACTTGTTACCAACAGTAATGGTAAAGCGCATCTGTACCTAATCAATACCACAGAAGAAGAAGTTGAAGTGGCTGTCCTAAGGCTTTTGCCCTACGAACTAGCGTCCAACAGCACACTCCAATGCAATAAAAAGAGAGTTGATCAATACTTATCTGGGGGCGACACAGGGTCAAACGCAGAAAGAAATCAATATCAACCCCAATCAAAGGGGCACGCACTAGAACCTACGACAACATCATCTAATGCAACGCACTTATTCAAAATCAATTACCAAGATCTTAAGGCCGATGAGCTAATAAAAAACTCAACTAACCGTGTGCAACAAATTCTAAATATACTACGTCTTAACGACCTCAATAAAGAGGAACGCGAAAGCATCGAACGCCATATAGAAGAATTCCAAGATCGTTACTATCTCCCAGGCGAAAAACTCATGGCTACTAATGTCATTCAACACCGCATCCCAACGGTAGATGAACTACCCATCAATACGCGGCAATACCGTTACCCTCCTACCCTTAAAGAAGAAATTAATCGCCAAGTTAATGAATTACCAGACGGAGGGATTATACAATCGTCTCAATCTCCGTACAACTCACCGGTGTGGATTGTACCCAAAAAGGCAGATTCAAAAGGAGTCAAGCGTTGGCGCATGGTTTTAGACTACAGTGCACTTAACGAAAAAACGATTACAGATGCTTACCCACTGCCTCTTATCAACGAAATCTTAGATCAACTCGGAGGAGCAATGTACTTCTCAACCTTCGACCTCGCTTCTGGGTTTCATCAAATTAAAACGCACCCAGAAGACCAACACAAAACGGCTTTCTCAACACCATATGGACATTACGAATTCGCAAGAATGCCATTCGGATTAAAAAACGCTCCTGCCACCTGTCAACGCCTAATGAACCAAGTTTTGACGGGAATACAGGGATCAGACGCGTTCGTGTATTTGGACGATATAGTTATATACGCCTCAACGCTGGAGGAACACGAAGTAAAACTCGACCGTTTGATGAAGCGACTTCGGGACGCACAACTCAAACTATAACCAGATAAGTGTGAATTTCTTCGCCCAGAAGTAGTCTACTTGGGACACGTCATTGGTAAGGAAGGCGTGCGACCTGACCCTTCCAAACTCACCGCAGTTAAAGAATTTCCGCAAACTAAAAATGTTAAAAACGTGCGACAATTCCTAGGACTTGCCGGTTATTACCGAAGGTTCATAAAGAATTTTTCCCAAATCGCAAAGCCACTTACCATTTTGTTGAAAAAGGAGGGAACTTTCCGATGGGATGAGCCGCAGCAGGAAGCTTTTAATACGCTACGAGACCTACTATGTCGTGAACCAGTGTTACAGTATCCAGATTTTACTCAGCAGTTCATCGTGACAACAGATGCTTCAGGATTCGCCGTGGGAGGAATACTTAGCCAAGGGATCTTGGGGAAGGACCGCCCCATAGCCTACACATCACGTGTACTAAATGATACGGAACAGAAGTACAGCACATATGAAAAAGAAGCCGTCGCAATATTACACGCAGTATCGCAATTTCGACCATACCTATATGGAAGGCGATTCAAACTGGTAACTGACCACAAACCCTTGGTATGGCTACATACTTCAAAGGATCCCACCTCACGGTTAACTCGATGGCGCCTGCGACTGGAAGAATACGATTACGAGGTGGTGTATAAGGCCGGAAAAACCAATATAAATGCTGATGCATTATCGCGGAACCCTCATACAAGAAAGACAATGGAACGCATTCACCCCATACGCAAGAGAGATGAAATCGACGCCACCAATGAAACACAGAAGGATCACCAAGGACCGATAGCCAGTCGTTTACGAAGCAGTTCAGTATCTAAACCAAATGTAGAAACAGGAAATCCTCCGGAACAGATACCCTCATCCACACACGATCAACCAATTGCCAGACGTTTACGGAGCGTAGGTAAAAGCATCGTAGAAGCAGTCACCGAGCCACTGAAAAGAACCACAAGGAAAATACTAACCAGATTAAAAAAAAAGCATATTGAAGAAGAACCGACACAGGTAGACCCGGAGTCACCTAAAAATTTAATCTGCGAGGAAACTCTCAGCATTTCAGGTGACGAGTCCGATGACTATTATTTCGATTAAGTGGACGGAGTGTCAGATTTCAATATCGACCTCGACTCTGAAGAAGAAATTCAGGAGCCGGAAGAGAAAAGGTATGGCGAACCTCAAATGAGAAGGATGCTTATTGAGGTAAGAGAACAGCTGTTCATGAGGAAAGACAATTATCTATATTTCATTTCCGAGACAGGAGAAGCATGTGACGAAGGAGCAAAAGGAATGGCAGAGCCGCGAGCATTACCAAAGTTTCCCAAGGTAAGGTTGGGAGAGATCAGGGCTATTAAAAGCAATTCAAAATTTCACGTTGCCATCATAATCAAGGGAGCAAACGGGAAATTACTGAACCAACAAGAATTGTTAAAAAGCTGCTGTGGGATCGGAAAAACTTTAAGGGAAATCCAGGTTCCTACAATCAGTATAGCAAAAACGAAAGAAATCAATGGAACCACTTGGGAAAAGATACTCAAAGCAATACGTAACAATATGAAGGAAGTACCAACGAAACTCATAGTCTGTTTAGGACAAATCCAATACCCAGCAAGGGATAAACGTGAGGAAATAATGGAAGAGGCGCATAACTCAGC
Organism: Hyposoter dolosus; assembly: GCA_963921915.1. Classification (NCBI taxonomy): domain Eukaryota; kingdom Metazoa; phylum Arthropoda; class Insecta; order Hymenoptera; family Ichneumonidae; genus Hyposoter; species Hyposoter dolosus. The sequence continues at coordinate 14,006,810 of OY998133.1, forward strand.
CTTAGGAGGACATAAGGGAGTGACCAAAACATACAACCGAATCCGCCAAAGATATTACTGGGAGAACATGAAGGACGATGTTCAGCAATTCATTAGCCGATGTTTAAAATGTCACCTAAAGAAATTAGTTCGGGTCAAAACTAAACAACCAATGATAATCACAGACACACCCAACTCTGCATTTGACAAAATAGCCATGGACATAGTTGGACCACTACCTATAACAAGAAAAGGAAACGAATACATACTCACAATCCAGGATCTACTAACGAAATATTGTCTTGCGATACCTTTAAAACGAGCTACGTCAGAAAATATCGCCGATGCTCTCATCAAACACTTCATCTGCATTTTCGGAGCACCAAAGATAGTGTTAACAGACCAAGGGGCGAACTTTCTAAGCAACCTCATGAAGGGCGTTGCCAAAAGATTCAGAATTAAGCAATGCCGGACGACCGCTTATCACCCCCAATCGAATGGTTCTTTGGAACGCTCACACCATTCATTGGTAGAGTACCTAAAACAATTCATCGACAGACACAACGACTGGGATGGATGGTTGGAATTAGCTATGTTTTCCTACAACACTAGCGTGCACGAAGGAACCAGGCACACTCCATACGAGTTAGTATTTGGGAAATTGGCCCGACAACCGTCATCCGAACGGGAATTCGAGGAGGAACCAAGGACTTATGGAGACTACTTAACAGATCTAGCAACCCGACTGCACGATGTACAGAGAATTGCAAGGGAGAATCTCATCAGGGCGAAAGAAAGATCAAAGGAATATTATGACAGGAAGATAAAACCTCAGGAATTCGGAATAGGAGACAGGGTTTTTCTATAAAGGGGTCAGAAACAAGGAAAATTTGGGGATCATTACACCGGTCCACATGAAGTCATTGAGATTAAGAGGGACGGGAACGTGAAGATCAGAGTGGGTCAAGAAAATCGAGTCGTTCACCCAAATCGTCTCCAGCTATCGCCCCTAGATATAGACGAAAGTAGCAGTGACGAGTAAACAATCCCAATAAATAGTTTCCTTTCTTTTCCTCTTTTACACAGGGAAAACCAAGGAAAACCAAGGGAAACCAAGAAAAACCAAGAAAAACTAAGATAAAACTGCAACCAACAAACCTACCCAGAGGCCCGCTAAATAATAAATCAACCCTTTTTGAAATGACGGAGGAACATTTATACGTTATCGATATACAGCACTTTTTGGGCAGCGAGAACGTACTTGTCCCAAAAGAAATCGCTGTAGCATCACTAACAGGCAACCACATAGATTGTTGGATGCTCGCTCCGCCCGGAGATTATTCCACCTTGTCCCAACCTATAAAGAAATACAATTACCACCAAACTACCCGTAGACATGGATTACTCTGGGGAGAAGGAAGTGTACCCTTCAAATGGGGAATAGATAAACTAAAGGCTTTAGGCCAGGACGCAAAACGAATATACGTAGTGGGTAACTATCAAAAGACCTTTTTATCAGAAATTATGAAATGCGACATTGTGGACCTAGAGGCAAGAATGGAAACATGGGGGCCACTACCCTATTCAAAGTGCCACTGCATTCATCACGGCGCGCTCCTAAAAGGAAAATTCACATGCGCCCTCAACAATGCTATAAGGATAAAAAGGTACGTATGGAATAGTTGGCAACGATACGTGATCCAAGAACGGAAGAATTAGCAGATCACCCTTAAGGGTCATCCACCGCCGCCACCACCACAAGCATCAAAGAGTCCAGCACCCTCAATACAAGAAGGCGAGTACGTGGATATGTCAAGGCCGACGTTTCTCAAACCTGGACCACAATTAGGGAGCCAAAGGCACTACGCGAACGTAACGCCCAAGCCACCCGCGAACCCTCCGACAACGCCCACGGAATCAAGACGTGGTCGTGCACCCCTACCTATGCTGACGACTCTATTCATACTAACATGCCTACTCACCCCGGCATTTGGTCTAGTCGGTTACGACTGCGGCTCAAACCGTCTGAACATTACGACTACGTCCCTACTGGACGTGGAAGAATGCGACATCCCGCCTACCAAGCTGAAGACTCAGGATACACAGATTCATCTGCTCCAACTCAACGAATTCACAAAAACCCAAATATACAAATGCAAAATCTCAATCGAGCGAACTGTGGAATACTGCGGAATGCACTCACATAGTTCACCGGTAGCTCATGGAATGATGGAATATTTGGATGAGATAACTCAAGACACCTGCATGAGCCTGCATCACTCGGGCACGTATAAATACTCTTCAAACCTCATGATCGTGGGGTTGAAACCCAATTCTACTACTCACCGCAGTGTGATCTTAGCAGGACAACTAACAATGAACGGAGATTGCCAGGGAGCTCAGTATTCCGACCCTTACGGAACGTGGAATGGCGTCACTGTACAGGGAATCCTACGAATCACGTTAATAGATTACTTCGCAGTAGTAAACATCAACGAAAACAAAATTAATCTCCACTCTGGGGTCGCATGCGACTTAGCTACAGGGAACTGCGTGGATATGGGCGGAGAATATACGTTCTGGAGCCCTTTACCCCCAATGGACGACTACTATTTCAATCGCTATGACGTACTCTACAACGGCCCATCGAAGAGGATAAGAGACGAAGCTAATAAGTACGAAACACTCTATACAATCAACACACCCGAGGCAACGTTCGCACTAACGCAGAAGGGAACGCAAACGAGGTGTGGACATATTCTACGCCAAACGGAGCACCCAAAAATTTTCATATTGGAAGCAGCAGAGTTGAGCCTGCCGAAGCGAACTTCCATGGAAAATCTCGACATCTTCACCTACATGAACACAAAATTCGTATATGTGGAAAGACACGTACGTGACCAAATGAATCCAGTCTACCACAAGGTCTTGCAACAAAGCTGCGATTTGGAAAGGCAAGTGTTGATGAACGCACTTTCTATGGCGACACAAGCTCCAGACGAATTTGCCTACCAATTCATGAAAGGCCCAGGATACATGGCAGTTATAGCTGGAGAAGTTGTCCACGTAATCAAATGCGTACCAGTGAACGTAGTCGTAAAAAGAACAGAAGAATACTACCAAGAATTACCAGTAACAAGGGGTAACCAAAGCCTCTATCTATCTCCTCGAACCCACCTGCTTAGACAATCAGGAACGCAAATCAATTGTAACGTCTTGATCCCAACAATGTACCGGCTAGAAGACGCATGGTACAAATTCTTACCTGGACCTATCGAAGGAGTCCCACCACCAAGAATCAAACCCCAAACGAAACCAACATGGAGATACATCAACCCGGAATATTTAGCCACGAGCGGAATCTAATCACAAACAGAAATCGACAGGTTAAAAAATTACATCATGTTTCCGGTAGAGAGACCAGCGATACTCAACGTCGTAGCAAGGAGCCTCATAGGAGAACCGACTGCGCGACAAGGAGTATCTCTCCTGAGGCTCATGGACGAAGATACCTTAACGAAACTGACCAACGATACGTGGGATAGGATCTGGAAATCTTTTATGACGTTCAGTACCGCGAGCGCCGGAATAATTGGTATACTGATGGTTTTCCGCCTCATAAAACTCATCGCGGACACAGTAATTCATGGCTATGCCCTACACGACATCTATGGATGGTCGATCCACTTATTGGGAGCTATATGGAGTTCAGTCACCCATCTATTACTGCATCTAAAAACTAAAGAACCATCGAAGGAAGGAAACAAGGACCTACCGCAGCAGGGACAAAATCCTAGACAAATCGAAGTTCCCCTATACCCTAGTTATCAGCTTGGGGAAGTCATTAACGGGCAAAGAGAGCCCGAGAAATACACAGTAGCCTACACCCTAGCACCACCGCAGTAAATGTAGCAACTCACCTCATTTTTTTTATATACCCATCTTTTTGCAGAAAGCAACAATGAGTCAATGGCGATATTGGTTACCAGCCGGCAGCATCGACTTAGACTACGTAAGGAAAAACGAAACAGAAATAGTATCATTCCTTCGAGGTTTACGAACAGCCCAGAAAATCGCAGGAGAAGGACAAAACGGATACTTCATCGTAATCCCATGGTCACTACCAGTGTTACAACTGGAACAAAAAGCCGAAAGCACAAAATCATCAACCGACTATGACGAACCTCGCCCAAACCCACCAAATATATCAATCGCTATTGACGCATTGATGCGACAATGGCCAGACTCTGTCCTCCCGGCAGTGATGAGCTGGTCAAGTTCTGAAGAATCACTCCCAGAAATAAAACCCAAAAAGACCCCGACAAACACGTTCAAACATCTTGGTACCATATTCAAAAGATACTTCGGATTAGCGAAAAATTCTAAAGGCACAGACAGCTGCCCCGTAACATCGCCAATCCCACTAAGAAGCCCCAAATTTAATTCCACATGGACAGCCGAAATAGTTTTAGGAAAAGATGACACTCAAGAGACAACATTTACGACAAGGAAGATCAAGAACGAATGCAAACTGAAACCAGACACCAAGGAAACCCCAATCGAACTGCACGTACAACCATCCATTTCAGGGATACTACGAAGGAAGCACTGGGAAGAAACTGACGAGTTAATGACTGCTGGCGCAGGAAGCCTGATATCCTTCAACGTATAAAGAACCCCCCCCCCCCCCCCCCCCCCCCGTAAAGCCAGTAATTAACGTTAAGAACGGCAGTCCGTGCTACCCCAGCTTTCGGTGTACATATTTAATCATAAATATACCTAAAAATTTAATTCTTGAATACGCATACATTGCAGTGGACCGAACGACTACGAATGAGGTCCCCTTGAGACCTCATCGCCACCCACATCGGGGCCCATCCCTACCAAGCCCTTTGGACATCTTGTACCGATCTTGGTGCATTTATGGCCAAGTCTGGTTTCATCCGGCAGCACAACGTTTCATATGCAACAATTGCCATCACAGAGAATTTGGCGACACGGACGACTTCAAACACTTCACCAATCACACCTTATTCTATCCGACTGATCAGTGTCCACTGGACTGCTTCAGATGCGGAGAAATTACCATCGCTGCCGCTCCCGCTGATTTCTGCCGAGCATGTATAGCCCAGTTCCTAGCCTCATGGAATGAACTGGACCGGTTCCATATAGTTCACGTGGAAGGAACTCCCATTCCATTTAATCACGAACCAATCAACCTAATATCAATCAACCCTCAAAGAAATAATCCAGATCCCGCGGAAGGAAGTGCAGGATTAAGGAACCACAGAGGAAATAACCTCGAGGTGACAGGAGAAACCCACAACCCAGTACAAGTTGACCTGGATTTTGCCGAGCTCGAGGAAATGATAAACCAGAGCATAAAATAAAGAAACCCAGAACCAGAAGCCGTGTTCGAGAGAAGACGATAGGCCAAAAAGCCACCTATTCGGAATATTCATATATCGCTATGCCATCCGTTACAAAGGTTAATAATGATGCCCGGAACAACAGTGACCGCTGCCAACTCACTATTCGGGAGGAAAACCAACGAGCGAAACCAAAAGAAGCCGACCGCGTAATTTTCAAAATACGATTGGTAGCAATCGAAGATGCCAATCCGGATCTCATGAGAATAACTGTCCTGTTTAACACTAGGGAAGAACTACTGAAACGATTTGAGGAGGAGGAAGGAGAAACGTACCGTTGATGTTATAAGCACGTCGCCAACTCAACCCCATATCGATAAACAGAGCAATGAATACTGTCCGACCCTCCTAAAAACCAGGACATCATAAACTCAAAGACCGTAAAGCCGAAACCAACACGCTTATAGCATATCCCCTCACCCTAGTACGCTATTAGTAATGTAATGCGCCTCGTATTGCAGCCAAAACACTTACAAATGAATAGACTTCCAGACCAACCAGTTTTCCACGGAAGACCCCCATATCAGCCACACCGGGGCCCATCTTTACCTGGACCATTGGATACACTACACAGATCGTGGTGCATCCATGGCACGGCCTGGTTCGACCCAACAACACACCGCTTCATGTGCGACCATTGCCATTATCGTGAATACCGTGACACCAACTACTTCCACCGTTTCTACGCACATACTCTATTTTACCCCACCGGTCATTATACTCTAGACTGCTTGAGGTGTAGCGAAGTAATAGCTACCGCCGCACACGCTGATTTCTGCCGGAACTGCATAATACAATACCTAACATCATGGAACGACTTGGAAAAGTTTCACTCAGTCCACGTGACAGGAAGGCCAGAATCATTTTATCCAGAAGCTCCCCATCAAGAACTATTATTCCCCGGACCATCAAATCCAACGCGGAGTCACCACAGCGGTCTCGCACAGAACCAGGGATCTCCCCACCAAAGCAACTGCAACGCCAATCATCAGCTAGAGAGGAGCCAGGACCCAGCGGACGCCGAATTTCCCGAACACGGTCCATCATATCTCACAGAGCTCCTGAGGCGCACAGCAAACACCACGGCGCTTGTACCAGAAGCTCAAACCTCCGAAGACTCACGAGGAACGAACGCTTAGACCAAAGCCAACAAATCTTCAAGCTACCGTATACCGCACATCAAGGGACGCGGCAGCGGCTCGACGCCAAGTATTAAAAAGAAAGCGTAGCGCGAGAGCTGCCGTACTCTTATATACAGTAAAATGGGCGTGTCATGACGTCACAGCAACTTTAGATCGTTCTCACAGGATAACGGGTTGAGGGAAAAATCTCATATTAGACTCGAATTTTCTATGATTTTTTATCTTTCGAATGGTCCTTGATAGAACAGAATCCGTTCAGCCAATCCACAGAAATCTGATATTGAAGATTTTGGACGCGAGGTTTGGGATGTTTTCTGTTTCTTGGAGTCAGAAAGGCGTAAGTTGTCCGCGCAGGCGCTTGGACATACGCCCTTACGCGTCTGGTGGACATTTTCGGCCCGTGACGTCACGCGCTCCGCTGAACGCGGTATCCCCACTCTTCACGCGCCACTGAGCGAGAGAGACAGACTATATCGGGCCTCTCTTTCCGTATGGTTTTCATTGCCTAGGTACCATGGTTTTCCATGTCTAGGTCGACGGCTCCATGGTTTTCGATGTCTAGGTCCACGGCTCCATGGTTTTTTTTGTCTAGGTATATTTCTCCATGGTTTTCGTTGTCTAAGTATATTTCTCCATGGTTTTCGTTGTCTATGTATTTTTCTCCATGGTTTTCGTTGTCTAGGTATATTTCTCTATGGTTTTCGATGTCTATGTACATTTTTCCATGGTTTTCATTGTCTCGGTATATTTCTCCATGGTTTTTGATGTCTAGGTATAGATTTCCATGGTTTTCGTTGTCTATGTACATTTTTCCATGGTTTTCATTGTCTAGGTATATTTCTTCATAGTTTTCACTCTCTAGGTCGACGACTCCATCGTTTTCGTTGTCCAGGTATATTTCCCCATGGTTTTCGATATCTAGGTATATTTCTCCATGGTTTTCGTTGTCTATGTATTTTTCTCCATGGTTTTCGTTGTCGAGGTATATATCTCTATGGTTTTCGATGTCTAGGTATAGTTCTCCATGGTTTTCGTTGTCTATGTACATTTTTCCATGGTTTTCATTGTCTAGGTATATTTCTCCATAGTTTTCGCTCTCTAGGGCGACGACTCCATCGTTTTCGTTGTCCAGGTATATTTCTCCATGGTTTTTGATGTCTAGATATAGTTCTCCATGGTTTTCGTTGTCTATGTACATTTTTCCATGGTTTTCGTTGTCTAGGTATATTTCTACATAGTTTTCGCTCTCTAGGTCGACGACTCCATCGTTTTCGTTGTCTAGGTCCACGGCTCCATGGTTTTTTTTTGTCTAGGTATATTTCTCCATGGTTTTTGATGTCTAGGTATAGTTCTCCATGGTTTTCGTTGTCTATGTACATTTTTCCATGGTTTTCGTTGTCTAGGTATATTTATCCATAGTTTTCGCTCTCTAGGTCAACGACTCCATCGTTTTCGTTGTCCAGGTATATTTCTCGATGGTTTTCGATGTCGAGGTCGACGGCTCCATGGTTTTCGATGTCTGGGTCCACGGCTCCATGGTTTCTTTTGTCTAGGTATATTTCTCCATGGTTTTTTATGTGTAGGTATAGTTCTCCATGGTTTTCGTTGTCTATGTACATTTTTCCATGGTTTTCGTTGTCTAAGTATATTTCTCCATAGTTTTCGCTCTCTAGGTCGACGACTCCATCGTTTTCGTTGTCCAGGTATATTTCCCCATGGTTTTCGATGTCTAGGTATATTTCTCCATGGTTTTCGTTGTCTATGTATTTTTCTCCATGGTTTTCGTTGTCGAGGTATATTTCTCTATGGTTTTCGATGTCTAGGTATAGTTCTCCATGGTTTTCGTTGTCTCTGTACATTTTTCCATGGTTTTCATTGTCTAGGTATATTTCTCCATAGTTTTCGCTCTCTAGGGCGACGACTCCATCGTTTTCGTTGTCCAGGTATATTTGTCGATGGTTTTCGATGTCCAGGTCGACGGCTCCATGGTTTTCGTTGTCTAGGTACACGGCTCCATGGTTTTTTTTGTCTAGGTTGTGACGTAACTTCCGGTCACGTCACTCGTACGAAGGGCCGTCGACCAGTGGACCGAGTTTACGGTCCAGCATTTCGGTCGCCACTCGTCATTTGAGGAGAGGGCGTTGGCGGAGACTCACCGCGGTATCTTAGGATAAGATTAATTATAAGCTAGTATTATTGTTTCGTGCCCCTTCCGCGGTTTTGTATGATAAAAAGAAAGTAATGTCCTTTTGTTAAAAATCACAATCGACCCCGAAGTATCACCGCGTTTTGCCGTCGAGTTTTCATCCCGGGTATCGAGCTCAACTTTCGATTTCCGTGCAACGCCGTTGAGATTGCCTTGTCGTGTGGATTGCCGAGAGCCGCGGGAGCTACCTTTTCCTTTCAGGTTTGCCATCCATCTTGTCGCGTTTCTCGCGCGACCTCGCCGCCGCTCGTTCCTCGCGAGGAGATTAACTTTTGCCTTGTACCTTGCCTTTTCGCCCCGTTCTCTTTAGGGATCGTCGCCTCTGTCGAACGTTTTAAGTCGAGACCAACTTGGCTTGTCGTGGGCGGTCGGAGGTGCACGCTGGTTCCGTGGCCATTCGATGATGCCCCCCGTGACCTCCTCGCGGTTGCAACCGAGTAGTTGCTGCGCCCACGGCTGTAACCTCGGGTACCACGGTCCGCTAACCCCGGCGCCTCATCGTAGCGGGATTCGGGAAATACCAGGGGTGGAGGTGCTGTTTGCCATGGTGGCGTGTGGGCCCACCGCGGCTCGCACTGATCCGCGAGTCGCGACGGAGGCCTTCCCTTCTCCCCGTCATGGACTTCACTCGGATCCCCGGAGGAAGCGTACCCGAGGCACGGCCGACATAGACGTAGGGGGTGGCGATCCTGGGAGAGACGGCAGGCGGAGAGGTACAGGAGTCACTCGAAAACTGCTTTGCGTATCGCCGATCTGATCAATCGGCGGTACGCGCGGTTCAAATAAACCGCCAAACATCGCGCGGCGCGGCGACGCCTAGCTGGCGCCTAGAGCGCGCTAGAGCTGCATCGCGCGGGACTAGTGGTGGTGGGGAGAGCGCGAGAACGGGAGAGGTAGGTTTGCGCGCTACGCAAATCAGTCTCCTGCCGGCGTCCGACCAGAGTGGTGACACCTCCGTTTCTTTCCGCTGCCTTGGCCGCTTCCGTACCCTCTGCCTTTTGTTCGAGCTGTTCGGGACCTTCTGGACGCGCAGGTTTCTCGGTAAGCCCGATCCTTTTTCTCTTCAACTCGCGTTACGGTGGTTTGCTCGGTAAAATCAATTCCAACATACGATCACCGGCATGGCGAATATTGTCGGCCATTCCGGGAGATCTTTTCGTAAAGTCTCTTTGTCGCTGCAGGGGGGGAGCGGGTTGACAATTTTCGGGCACTTGGCCACCCGTCCGCGGCTCGCCCGCCTGTATTTTTTGATTAATTTCGCTGTCGTAATAGAGAACCGAGCAAACCGTCCGAATCGCAATTCGAGGGCGTCTCAACGATTTTCCTGGCATGTCGTAACTCTCGCTTCCGTATTCTGTAAAGTCGTTTTCCTTTCGTCGTGATTTCGGGTTATTTCGCGAAAAATGAGCTCGGTAATTTCGTGAACGGGGTTCTTCGAGCGACGAAATCTTTAGTCTTATTTCGTTGCCTTTTCGTCGCCGCTCGAAGGATCCCCTTTGTCGCGCGTGGCCTCGAACAAGCCGGCCCGCGCGAGTTTGTTTTCGCTCGTTCTCTCTCGCTCTTGTACGTAAGCCGCTCGGGCTACGGCGAGGCGTAGAGTCGCTTGTTTGCGTGCGCGCGGTGTTATGTTCGGTGGTTCGGTCGTGATTATCTTTTGCCTTTCGTGAAATATTGTTTCGTTTTCTGTGAGATATTATTTTGCCTTTCGTGGTTTCGTTTCGCATTCCGGGAAATATGATTTTGCCTTTCGTGTAATATTCGTTGCTTCTAGTTACATTATCTGCGTGTTGTTTCGCGAGTTATTTCCTTCTATCTTTTATCGTGCGAACATTGTCGAGCCTTTCCGTGGCTTTACTATTTTCGCGTTACCTGATTGCATTGTATTCGAGCCCTTTTCGTTTGAGTGACTATCTTAGAGTTTCGTTGCGTGAATCCTTCCGATTGTTGCGCTGCCCTTTTGGCTATCTTTCACTCATCCTACATTTTTGTAACCGGGAGCGCTGTCTCCGCGCCCCGACTGACGATCTCGAGCCCGCGAATAGAATCTTACTCCGCCGTCCGATGCCCGGGTCCGCTTCGGTGGCCTGGCCTGATCCCGCCGCCACCTCGCGTCTAGGGCCGATTACCTTTTGCCTTCGGAGTCGCTCTGGTCTGGTTACCTTGACCACGGCGATCTGTGAGTTTGATGGCGCCTTACCTTGCACTACCTTGCCTTACCTTCTCGGCGCGGCGCCACAAACAGAGCAGTCGCCTGGCCGCAGTCAGGGTCTGATTCCGGGGTAGCCCCGTCGGCCCTTACCTTGCTTCGCGATTTTGCATCGGACCGGGAAAACCCTCGCGGCTGGGGACGATTACCTTTGCCTTCGACGCCGCTCTGGTCTGGTTACCTTGGCTGGGGCGTTCTGTGAGTCTGATGACGTCTTACCTTGCATTACCTTGCCTCGCCTTCTTGGCACAGCGTCACAAACGGATCAGACGCCCGGCCGCAGTCAGAGCGTCGTTCGACTACGTTTCCCTTCGCCCTGCCGCTCGGGATAATTAGTCAAATCGATCGTCAGTCGAGTACCGCGCCTAACGACAGCTCTTGCAGAAGTTATATTATTTTTACATTGTCATCTTCGCTAACTAATTGTTTCGCGAGGCGGGCCGGCCGTGGGCCGCCCCGACCTCTTAATCAACCATTTGCTTTTGTATCGCTGCTCATCCCTTTTGCCTGAATAAACGACTTGTTAAACGCTAATTTCCGTGTTTTCGCGTATTTGATTTCGTGTCGTGTGTTCCCTCCGCCTGTTACTCTCTCGCCAAAGAATTCCCCCCTCTACATTTTCGTACCTCAGCTGTGGAGCTGAGTAGCCGGACCGCCTCGGTCGTCTCGTTCCTCGCGTTACCCGGCCCAACCCGATCGTCGAGGGCGGGCGAATCAAAAGTCGACGTGGTCGGCGGCACGTCGTGCCTGGCGCCCTGCCCGTCCTCGCGGCCGCGGGTCAGCGGGAGGAGCGATACGAGCCGAGAAGGGACGAGATGGACCCCGATACGAAAATCGCCGTTACAAGGTATATTTCTCCATGGTTTTTGATGTCTAGGTATAGTTCTCCATGGTTTTCGTTGTCTATGTACATTTTCCATGGTTTTCGTTGTCTAGGTATATTGCTACATAGTTTTCGCTCTCTAGGTCGACGACTCCATCGTTTTCGTTGTCCAGGTATATTTGTCGATGGTTTTCGATGTCCAGGTCGACGGCTCCATGGTTTTCGATTTCTAGGTCCACGGCTCCATGTTTTTTTTTGTCTAGGTATATTTCTCCATGGTTTTCGTTGTCTAGGTATATTTCTGAATAGTTTTCGATGTCGGGGTATATTACTCCATGGTTTTTGATGTCTAGGTCCACGGCTCCATGGTTTTTGTTGTCCAGGTATATTTCTCCATGATTTCCGATGTCTAGGTATATTTCTCCATGGTTTTCGTTGTCTAGGTCGACGACTCCATTGTTTTCGTTGTCCAGGTATATTCCTCCATGGTTCCCGATGTCCAGGTCGACGGCTCCATGGTTTTTTTTGTCTAGGTATATTCCTCCATGGTTTTCGATGTCTAGGTATATTTCTGCATAGTTTCCGATGTCCAGGTATATTTCTCTATGGTTTTCGATGTCTAGGTATATTTCTCCATGGTTTTCGTTGTCTATGTATATTTCTCCATGGTTTTCGTTGTCTAGGTATATTTCTCCATAGTTTTCGCTCTCTAGGTCAACGACTCCATCGTTTTCGTTGTCTAGGTATATTTCTTCATGGTTTTCGATGACTAGGTATATATCTCCATAGTTTTCGCTGTCTAGGTCGACGGCTGAATGGTTCGCGATGTCTTCTTTCAGGGCTCGACCAGGGTTCCCGACGGAAGGTCTTAAAGGGACCGACTCAGAGTGTTATCGCGGGGTTTCTAAGGGATCACCCTCGAGTCTTGACGGGGCTTTTTTTAAAGGGTTGACAATAAGATCTCAGTTGAAGTTTTTACGGGATTGATCAAGAATCTTGCCGGGCCTTTTATAAAGGATCAGTCAAGAGTCTGAATGGGATTTTTTAGGGGGTTGAACGGCGGTCTCGACGGAAGTTTTTCGACCCTAGAACGGTAACCTTATTTCATTTTTCCTATTCCTGTAACGTAGGGTCATGAATGACCCCAATTTTGGAAAATTCATATCTCTGGTAAAATGAAACAAAAAGGGTTCAACTTGGGTTCATTCTTTTCGTTTTTTAATGCAGAATCACGTGAGCCCGGAACAATTTTGCTCGGAGTAAAAAAATTAGTCGAAAATGCGACGAAACAATAAAAAAACGGGAGAATGAAGGAGAAGGGCGGGAGGATGAAGGGAGAAATCCCGCCAGGACTTTTTTGAGGGATTAGCGGAGAGTCTGGATGGGATTTTTTAAGGGGTTGACCAAGGATCTGAATGGGAGTTTTCAAAAGATTAATCAAGAATCTCGCCGGGACTTTTATAAGGGATTGTCCAAGAGTCTGGACGAGATTTTTTAAGGGTTAGACTAAGCGTCTCGACGCTGTTATTTCAACAGATAGGCCGAGAGTCTGGACGGGATTTTTAAAGGGGTTGATCATGTCTGTCGCTCAGATTTTCTGAAGTGATTGACGGAAGGGGTATGAACGGAAGTTTTCTGAGGGATAAAGTAGGACCGTTACGGAGACGTTTTTCATGGGATTCCTAAAGAGTCTCACCGCGGCTTTTTTAAGAGATTTATCCAGATTCTCGTCAAGACTCATTTCAGCAGATCGACTAAAAATCCTGCCGAGACTTTTTTAAAGGGTTGGCCAAGAGTCTGGACGGGATTTTTTAAGGTGTCGACTAAGAGTCTCGACGAGGTTTTTTTCACAGATTGGTCAAGAATCTGGACGGGATTTTTAAGGGGTCGCGACGGAATTTTTTCAAGGGATTGACTGAGGGGGTCACTTAGGTTTCTTTAAGGGATTGACCACGAGTCTCTTCGAGGTTTCCTTGAGAGATTGAACGAGAGTCTGTACGAGAGTTTTTCAAGCGATTGATCATGTCTCGTTTCGAGATATTTTAAGAGATTTACCAGGGCTGTCGACGAAAGTTTTTGAAGAGATTTGTCTTCTCTCCTGAACGACCAACCAGAACGAATAATCCCTCTATTATTAAAAAAAAATGTTGATGAATATCCTACTTTCCAAAAAGAAGTGAAATCCGTGGAAAAATACTTTATAAAAGTGAAAAAAGACGGAAAGTATTAAAAAAGTGCAACCTCAGTTGGAAAATTATGACTCAATTATCTTTATATTACTTTGTATAAAAATTTCCCCATCATTTAAATTTTGATAAATATCGCCCTTCCCAAAAAGAAAGGAAATCCGTGGAAAAATACTCCAGAAAAGTAAAAAAAAGAACGCCAACTATTAAAAAATCGCAACCTCAGTTGGAAAATAACGACTCAATTTTATTCTTGATAACACTTTGCAATGAAACACTTTTGATTTACTATATTCATGTATTTTACTTTTCCTTCACTGCGAACAATCTTTTGACCTTCATAAAAATCTTCTCAAAAATTTTCAAACTCAATTGAGACAAAAAAAAATGAAATCATTGCAATATAGCCAAGAATTCATAAATGAGTGGCAAAATTTCACAGACGAACGTGCGCCCTCGACACATTCGGTTCAAGGGTTTCCCCATTTCGGAGGATTCCAGCATGATTATCCCGAATATTATGATGACTTCATGCTAGCTAAAGATCATGAATGTACGTACAATACAATTCCACGGGGAACGAAACATAAAAAAGGGCACGTTTGCGTACAAGGGCACGTGTACACGTACACGTACTTACCGGACGAATTCACTGCAAAGATTATACAAAAACTTGGCGTGCATAGTTTTCAAAAATAATTTCGGCGAAGGAATTCCTCATCCATGTTTACCCGCACTGGGGTAGCCGCTGAGAGGGGGGTGGGAACAGACGGGATACATTAAGAAACATAGAGACAAAATGGCACATTTAACACCGCGTTCGGCGTTGACTGTCCTTCCTCGATGCATAGAATACTTCGCAGCAGGGGGTTCAGCGGGTGATATTCAATTGGGGGAGAATTCGCGAATCTCATAGTATAGCTCGTCTTCAATACAAACTGACTTATGCTATCCGAAGATGAAAATTCTCTCATCACAGACGGAAAACAAGGTGATCGATTAACAAAGAGACAAAAGTTCGAAGTGATCCAAACAGTGTAGAACTGATCCGCTCACGTATGCGTAGACAGCAAAAAGCGAGATGGACAACTCCGTCTACGCATGCGCGAGCGGATCAGTTCTACACTGTTCGGATTACTTCTAACCCTAAAGAACACGACTAAGGCCCGGTTCCATAACTCTCGGTGAAGTTGGTAAACGGGGTTTAATGAAAAACGCGCGTTCCGCAACTCCTTAATCCACGGTTAAGCCACAGTTTCGTCGGTCAAATATAACCGGCCGAGATTGGGCGTTTAACGGGCTAAACCTCAGTCATATATAGGTTATGGGTGTATGAGTGATGTGTATGTGCTAACTGACAGCTCGCTCGCTGCTTGCGAAATTTTATTTCTTAACCTATAACCTCCTGTTTCTCTCTGTGTAATGTGTATTAACCCTCAGTAGACACATATGGGTGTTGGGTGTCCAGCACATTCAGCGAATGCCATTAATTTCTCCTTTTTCGTATAGATTACCATTAAATATATAACAATAATTAAAAAGCATTTTTATCCATCACCCACACTGCAGGCTCTTTTCCCATATATCGAAAACTCCTTTCCTGAATTTTTCAGATTTTCTCAACAAGTCCAAAAGTACAGTGAAAAAACAGTAGGGCGCCTGACCCATGTGTGTCTAGGACTGTGCACTAATTGTACTGTGTGTTTACGGAGGGTTAACAGTAATTCGAGTGGACACAGAAATATTAATGTTGCCAAAACATAGCAGGCAGACGAATTATCGATGCTCTATTATCGTCTTCAGTCAGAACTCAAAGATTTTTTTAACATGGAAGACCAAAAGTTGTGAAAAAACGAATTTTGATGAATTTTATGACATCGATTTACCCGCTCGACTTCGCTTATCGAATGAAAATGTATTTGAAGTCCTGCAGCAAATACGTCATTAACTGGAGCATCGAAAAGAATATTCAACGTATCCCTTCCACACTGTCCCATTCCAGAAAGCCAATCATCGAAGATATTTGAAAAGGAATAAGCGCTCGGTTGGAGTTATTTCTAATGGAATATAGGTTTCCAAAAACCCCGGTTAAAAGTGCACTGTGAAACGCAACTGCGATAAATCGCTTGTTAGAGCAGCGGTTAGATTCAACGTTCGGTTACTAAATCTCGCGTTCAACCTCGAGTCGTGGAACTAGGCTTAAAATGGCACATTTAAAGCCGAACGCGGTGTTTTCAGGAGGAGTCGTAGCCAAGCGCGCGAGGCGGAGATGAGGACTGTCCTTCCTCGGTGCATAGAATACTTCGCAGCAGGGGGTTCAGCGGGCGATATTCAATTGGGGGAGAGTTCGCGAAATTCAACTAGAAAATACTGTCGTTTATCCCGTATAGTTTGTCTTTAATACAAAGTGACATATGCCATCTAAAAATGAAAATTCTTCTATCATAGACGGAAACGAGATGATCATTAAACTGGTACATTCAATTATCTTTTGTCTTCCCGAAATTATTTCTGAAAACCATGCACGCCAAGTTTTTGTATAATCTTTGCAGTGAATTCGTCCGGTAAGTACGTGTACGTGTACGCGTGCCCTTGTACGCAAACGTGCCCTTTTTTATGTTTCGTTCCCCGTGGAATTGTATTGTACGTACATTCATGATCTTTAGCTAGCATGAAGTCATCATAATATTCGGGATAATCATGCTGGAATCCTCCGAAATGGGGAAACCCTTGAACCGAATGTGTCGAGGGCGCACGTTCGTCTGTGAAATTTTGCCACTCATTTATGAATTCTTGGCTATATTGCAATGATTTCATTTTTTTTTGTCTCAATTGAGTTTGAAAATTTTTGAGAAGATTTTTATGAAGGTCAAAAGATTGTTCGCAGTGAAGAAAAAGTAAAATACATGAATATAGTAAATCAAAAGTGTTTCATTGCAGAGTGTTATCAAGAATAAAATTGAGTCGTTATTTTCCAACTGATCAAGAGACGCGGCAGCGGCTCGACGCCAAGTATTAAAAGAAAAGCGTAGCGCGAGAGCTGCCGTACTCTTATATACAGTAAAATAGGCGTTTTATGACGTCACAGAAACTTTAAATCGTTTTTACGGGGAAACGGGTCGACGGAAAAATCTCATATTAGACTCGAATTTTCTATGATTTTTTATCTTTCGATTGGTTCTTGGTTGAAGGAAATCCATTGAGCCAATCCAGAGAAATCTGATATTGAAGATTTTGGTCGCGAGGTTTGGGACGCTTTCTGTGTCTCACAGTTTCTTGGAGTCAGAAAGGCGTAAGTTGTCTGCGCAGACGCTTGGACATACGTCCTTTGCGAGACTGGTGGACATTTTTGGCCTGTGACGTCACCCGCTCCGTTGAACGCGGTATCCCCACTCTTTGCGCGCTACTGAGCGAGAGAGACAGACTATATCGGGCCTCTCATTCCGTATGGTTTTCGTTGTCTAGCTACCATGGTTTTCGTTGTCTAGCTACCATGGTTTTCGTTGTCAAGGTACACGGCTTTATGGTTTTTGTTGTCTAGGTATAAAAAGAACGCCAACTATTAAAAAATCGCAACCTCAGTTGGAAAATAACGACTCAATTTTATTCTTGATATCACTTTGCAATGAAACACTTTTGATTTACTATATTCATGTATTTTACTTTTTCTTCACTGCGAACAATCTTTTGACCTTCATAAAAATCTTCTCAAAAATTTTCGAACTCAATTGAGACAAAAAAAAATGAAATCATTGCAATATAGCCAAGAATTCATAAATGAGTGGCAAAATTTCACAGACGAACGGGCGCCCTCGACACATTCGGTTCAAGGGTTTTCCCATTTCGGAGGATTCCAGCATGATTATCCCGAATATTATGATGACTTCATGCTAGCTAAAGATCATGAATGCACGTACAATACAATTCCACGGGGAACGAAACATAAAAAAGGGCACGTTTGCGTACAAGGGCATGCGTACACGTACACGTACTTACCGCACGAATTCACTGCAAAGATTATACAAAAACTTGGCGTGCATGGTTTTCAAAAATAATTTCGGGAAGACAAAAGATAATTGAATGTACCAGTTTAATGATCATCTCGTTTCCGTCTATGATAGAAGAATTTTCATTTTTAGGTGGCATATGTCACTTTGTATTAAAGACAAACTATACGGGATAAACGACAGTATTTTCTAGTTGAATTTCGCGAACTCTCCCCAATTGAATATCGCTTGCTGAACCCCCTGCTGCGTAGTATTCTATGCACCGAGGAAGGACAGTCCTCATCTCCACCTCGTGCGCTTGGCTACGACTCGTCCTGAAAACACCGCGTTCGGCGTTAAATGTGCCATTTTAGGCCTAGTTCCACGACTCGAGGTTAAACGCGAGATTTAGTAACCGAACGTTGAATCTAACCGCTGCTCTAACAAGCGATTTATCGCAGTTGCGTTCCAGAGTGCACTTTTAACCGGGGTTTTTGGAAACCTATATTCCATTAGAAATAACTCCAACCGAGCGCTTATTCCTTTTCAAATATCTTCGATGATTGGCTTTCTGGAATGGGACAGTGTGGAAGGGATACGTTGAATAATCTTTTCGATGCTCCAGTTCGGGACGTATTTGCTGCAGGACTTCAAATACATTTTCATTCGATAAGCGAAGTCGAGCGGGTAAATCGATGTCATAAAATTCATCAAAATTCGTTTTTTCACAGCTTTTGGTCTTCCATATTAAAAAAATCTTTGAGTTCTGACTGAAGACGATAATAGAGCATCGATAATTCGTCTGCCTGCTATGTTTTGGCAACATTATTATTTGTGTGTCCACTCGAATTACTGTTAACCCTCCGTAAACACACAGTACAATTAGTGCACCGTCCTAGACACACATGGGTCAGGCGCCCTACTGTTTTTTTACTGTACTTTTGGACTTGTTGAGAAAATCTGAAAAATTCAGGAAAGTAGTTTTCGATATATGGGAAAAGAGCCTGCAGTGTGGGTGATGGATAAAAATTCTTTTCAATTATTGTTATATATTTAATGGTAATATATACGAAAAAGGAGAAATTAATGGCATTCGCTGAATGTGCTGGACACCCAACACCCATATGTGTCTACTGAGGGTTAATACACATTACACAGAGAGAAACAGGAAGTTATAGGTTAAGAAATGAGATTTCGCAAGCAGCGAGCGAGCTGTCAGTTGGCACATACACATCACTCATACACCCATAACCTATATATGACGGATGTTTAGCCCGTTAAACGCCCAATCTCGGCCAGTTATATTTGACCGACGAAACTGTGGCTCAAGCGTGGATTAAGGAGTTGCGGAACGCGCGTTTTTCATTAAACCCCGTTTACCAACTTCACCGAGAGTTATGGAACCGGGCCTTAGTCGTGTTCTTTAGGGTTAGAAGTGATCCCAACAGTGTAGAACTGATCCGCTCGCGCATGCGTAGACGGAGTTGTCCATCTCGCTTTTTGCTGTCTACGCTTACGTGAGCGGATCAGTTCTACACTGTTTGGATCACTTCGAACTTTTGTCTCTTTGTTAATCGATCACCTTGCTTTCCGTCTATGATGAGAGAATTTTCATCTTCGGATAGCATAAGTCAGTTTGTATTGAAGACGAGCTATGCTATGAGATTCGCGAACTCTCCCCCAATTGAATATCGCCCGCTGAACCCCCTGCTGCGAAGTATCCTATGCACCGAGGAAGGACAGTCAACGCCGAACGCGGTGTTAAATGTGCCATTTTGTCTCTTTGTTTCTTGATGTATCCCGTCTGTTCCCGCCCCCCTCTCAGCGGCTACCCCAGTACGGGTAAACATGGATGAGGAATTCCTTCGCCGAAATTATTTTTGAAAACCATGCACGCCAAGTTTTTGTATAATCTTTGCAGTGAATTCGTGCGGTAAGTACGTGTACGTGTACGCATGCCCTTGTACGCAAACGTGCCCTTTTTTATGTTTCGTTCCCCGTGGAATTGTATTGTACGTGCATTCATGATCTTTAGCTAGCATGAAGTCATCATAATATTCGGGATAAACATGCTGGAATCCTCCGAAATGTGGAAACCCTTGAACCGAATGTGTCGAGGGCGCCCGTTCGTCTGTGAAATTTTGCCACTCATTTATGAATTCTTGGCTATATTGCAATGATTTCATTTTTTTTTGTCTCAATTGAGTTCGAAAATTATTGAGAAGATTTTTATGAAGGTCAAAAGATTGTTCGCAGTGAAGAAAAAGTAAAATACATGAATATAGTAAATCAAAAGTGTTTCATTGCAAAGTGATATCAAGGATAAAATTGAGTCGTTATTTTCCAACTGAGGTTGCGATTTTTTAATAGTTGGCGTTCTTTTTTTACTTTTCTGGAGTATTTTTCCACGGATTTCCTTCCTTTTTGGGAAGGGCCATATTTATCACAATTTAAATGATGGGGAAATTTTTATACAAAGTAATATAAAGATAATTGAGTCATAATTTTCCAACTGAGGTTACACTTTTTTAATACTTGGCGTCTTTTTTTTTACTTTTATAAAGTATTTTTCCACGGATTTCACTTCTTTTTGGAAAGTAGGATATTCATCAACATTTTTTTTAATAATAGAGGGATTATTCGTTCTGGTTGGTTGTTCAGGAGAGAAGACAAATCTCTTCAAAAACTTTCGTCGACAGCGCTGGTAAATCTCTTAAAATATCTCGAAAAGAGACATGATCAATCGCTTGAAAAACTCTCGTACAGACTCTCGTTTAATCTCTTAAGGAAACCTCGAAGAGACTCGTGCTCAATCGCTTAAAGAAACCTAAGTGACCCCCTCAGTCAATCCCTTGAAAAAATTCCGTCGCGACCCCTTAAAAATCCCGTCCAGACTCTTCGCCAATCTGTTAAAAAAACCTCGTCGAGACTCTTAGTCGACACCTGAAAAAATCCCGTCCAGACTCTTGGCCAACCCTTTGAAAAAGTCTCGGCAGGATTTTTGGTCGATCTGCTGAAATGAGTCTTGACGAGAATCTGGATAAATCTCTTAAAAAAGCCGCGGTGAGACTCTTTAGGAATCCCATGAAAAACGTCTCCGTAACGGTCCTACTTTATCCCTCAGAAAACTTCCGTCCATACCCCTTCCGTCAATCACTTCAGAAAATCTCAGCGACAGACATGATCAACCCCTTAAAAAATCCCGTCCAGACTCACGGCCTATCTGTTGAAATTACAGCGTCGAGACGCTTAGTCTAACCCTTAAAAAATCCCGTCCAGACTCTTGGACAATCCCTAAAAAGTCCCGGCGAGATTCTTGATTAATCTTTTGAAAACTCCCATTCAGATTCTTGGTCAACCCCTTAAAAAATCCCATCCAGACTCTTCGCTAATCCTTCAAAAAAGTGCTGGCGGGATTTCTCCCTTCATCCTCCCGCCCTTCTCCTTCATTCTCCCGTTTTTTTTATTGTTTCGTCGCATTTTCGACTAATTTTTTTACTCCGAGCAAAATTGTTCCGGGCTCACGTGATTCTGCATTAAAAAACGAAAAGAATGAGCCCAAGTTGAACCCTTTTTGTTTCATTTTACCAGAGATATGAATTTTCCAAAATTGGGGTCATTCATGACCCTACGTTACAGGAATGGGAAAAATAAAATAAGATTACCGTTCTAGGGTTGAAAAACTTCCGTCGAGACCGCCGTTCAACCCCCTAAAAAATCCCGTTCAGACTCTTGACTGATCCTTTATAAAAGGCCCGGCAAGATTCTTGATCAATCCCATAAAAACTTCAACTGAGATCTTATTGTCAACCCTTTAAAAAAAGCCCCGTCAAGACTCGAGGGTGATCCCTTAGAAACCCCGCGATAATACTCTGAGTCGGTCCCTTTAAGACCTTCCGTCGGGAACCCTGGTCGAGCCCTGAAAGTAGACATCGCAAGCCATTCAGCCGTTGTCCTAGACAGCGAAAACTATGGAGATATATACCTAGGAATCGAAAACCATGGAGAAATATACCTCGACAAAAAAATCCATGGAGCCGTGGACCTAGACATCGAAAACCATGGAGCCGTCGTCCTAGACATCGAAAACTATGGAGCCGTCGACCTAGTCATCGAAAACCATGAAGAAATATACCTAGACAACGAAAACGATGGAGTCGTCGACCTAGAGAGCGAAAACTATGGAGAAATATACCTAGACAACGACAACCATGGAGAAATATACATAGACAACGAAAACCATGGACAAATATACCTAGATATCGAAAACCATAGAGAAATATACCTGGACATTGGAAACTATGCAGAAATATACCTAGACATCGAAAACCATGGAGGAATATACCTAGACAAAAAAAACCATGGAGCCGTCGACCTGGACATCGAAAACCATGGAGCCGTCGACATGGACATCGAAAACCATGGAGAAATATACCTGGACAACGAAAACGATGGAGTCGTTCACCTAGAGAGCGAAAACTATGTTGAAATATACCTAGACAACGAAAACCATGGAAAAATGTACATAGACAACGAAAACCATGGAGAACTATACCTAGACATCAAAAACCGTGGACAAATATACCTGGACAACGAAAACGATGGAGTCGTCGCCCTAGAGAGCGGAAACTATGGAGAAATATACCTAGACAATGAAAACCATGGAAAAATGTACATAGACAACGAAAACCATGGAGAACTATACCTAGACATCGAAAACCATAGAGAAATATACCTCGACAACGGAAACCATGGAGAAAAATACATAGACAACGAAAACCATGGAGAAATATACCTAGACATCGGAAACCATAGAGAAATATACCTGGACATCGGAAACTATGCAGAAATATACCTAGACATCGAAAACCATGGAGGAATATACCTATACAAAGAAAACCATGGAGCCGTGGACCTAGACATCGAAAACCATGGAGCCGTCGACCTGGACATCGAAAACCACGGAGGAATATACCTGGACAACGAAAACGATGGAGTTGTTGACCTAGACAACGAAAACCATGGGGAAATGAACCTAGACATCGAAAATCATGGAGAAATATACCTAGACAACAAAAACCATGGAGCCGCGGACCTAGACATCAAAAACCATGGAGAAATATACCTCGACATCGAAAACTATGCAGAAATATACCTAGACAACGAAAACCATGGAGAAATATACCTAGACAAAAAAACCATGGAGCCGTGGACCTAGACATCGAAAACCATGGAGCCGTCGACCTGGACATCGAAAACCATCGAGAAATATACCTGGACAACGAAAACGATGGAGTCGTCGACCTAGAGAGCGAAAACTATGTAGAAATAAACCTAGACAACGAAAACCATGGAAAAATGTACATAGACAACGAAAACCATGGAGAACTATACCTAGACATCAAAAACCATGGACAAATATACCTGGACAACGAAAACGATGGAGTCGTCGCCCTAGAGAGCGAAAACTATGGAGAAATATACCTAGACAATGAAAACCATGGAAAAATGTACATAGACAACGAAAACCATGGAGAACTATACCTAGACATCGAAAACCATAGAGAAATATACCTCGACAACGAAAACCATGGAGAAATATACCTGGACATCGAAAACCATGGGGAAATATACCTGGACAACGAAAACGATGGAGTCGTCGACCTAGAGAGTGAAAACTATGGAAAAATATACCTAGACAATGAAAACCATGGAAAAATGTACATAGACAACGAAAACCATGGAGAACTATACCTAGACATCAAAAACCATGGAGAAATATACCATGGAAAAATGTACATAGACATCGAAAACCATAGAGAAATATACCTAGACAACGAAAACCATGGAGAAAAATACATAGACAACGAAAACCATGGAGAAATATACTTAGACAACGGAAACCATGGAGAAATATACCTAGACAAAAAAAAACCATGGAGCCGTGGACCTAGACATCGAAAACCATGGAGCCGTCGACCGAGGCATGGAAAACCATGGTACCTAGACAACGAAAACCATACGGAAAGAGAGGCCCGTATAGTCTGTCTCTCTCGCTCAGTGGCGCGTGAAGAGTGGGGATACCGCGTTCAGCGGAGCGCGTGACGTCACGGGCCGAAAATGTCCACCAGACGCGTAAGGGCGTATGTCCAAGCGCCTGCGCGGACAACTTACGCCTTTCTGACTCCAAGACACAGAAAGCATCCCAAACCTCGCGTCCAAAATCTTCAATATCAGATTTCTCTGGATTGGCTGAACGGATTCTGTTCTACCAAGGACCATTCGAAAGATAAAAAATCATAGAAAATTCGAGTCTAATATGAGATTTTTCCCTTAACCCGTTCTCCTGTGAAAACGATTTAAAGTTGCTGTGACGTCACAAAACACGTATTTTACTGTATATAAGAGTACGGCAGCTCTCGCGCTACGCATTTTTTTTAATACTTGGCGTCGAGCCGCTACCGCGTCTCTTGATTTTTCCATGGTTTTCGATGCCTAGGTTTTCTTCATGGTTTTCGGTGTCTAGGTCAGTGACTCCATGGTTTTCGGTGTCTAGGTCCACGGCTCCATGGTTTTTGATGTCTAGGTATATTTCCCCATGGTTTTCGATGTCTAGGTATATTTCTCCATGGTTCTCGTTGTCTCTGTATATTTCTCCATTGTTTTCGATGCCTAGGTATATTTTTCCATGGCTTTTGATGCCTAGGTATATTTCTTCATGGTTTTCGGTGTCTAGGTCAGTGACTCCATGGTTTTGAGTGTCTAGGTCCACGGCTCCATGGTTTTTGATGTCTAGGTATATTTCCCCATGGTTTTCGATGTCTAGGTATATTTCTCAATGGTTTTCGATGTCTAGGTATATTGCTCTATGGTTTTCGATCGCTAGGACCACGGCTCCATGGTTTTTGATGTCTAGGTATATTTCCCCAAGGTTTTCGATGTCTAGGTATATTTCTCCATGGTTTTCGATGCCTAGGTATATTTCTTCATGGTTTTCAATGTCTAGGTCGATGGCTTCATGGTTTTCGATGTCTAGGTATGTTTCTCCATGGTTTTCGGTGTCTAGGTCCGCGGCTCCATGGTTTTTGACGTCTAGGTATATTTCCCCATGATTTTCGATGTCTGAGTATATTTTTCCATGGTTCTCGTTGTCTCTGTATATTTCTCCATGGTTTTCGATGCCTAGGTATATTTCTTCATGGTTTTCAATGCCTAGGTCGACGGCTTCATGGTTTTCGATGTCTAGGTATGTTTCTCCATGGTTTTCGGTGTCTAGGTCCACGGCTCCATGGTTTTTGATGTCTAGGTATATTTCCCCATGGTTTTCGATGTCTAGGTATATTTCTCCATGGTTCTCGTTGTCTCTGTATATTTCTCCATGGTTTTCGATGCCTAGGTATATTTTTCCATGGCTTTTGATGCCTAGGTATATTTCTTCATGGTTTTCGGTGTCTAGGTCAGTGACTCCATGGTTTTGAGTGTCTAGGTCCACGGCTCCATGGTTTTTGATGTCTAGGTATATTTCCCCATGGTTTTCGATGTCTAGGTATATTTCTCAATGGTTTTCGATGTCTAGGTATATTGCTCTATGGTTTTCGATCGCTAGGACCACGGCTCCATGGTTTTTGATGTCTAGGTATATTTCCCCAAGGTTTTCGATGTCTAGGTATATTTCTCCATGGTTTTCGATGCCTAGGTATATTTCTTCATGGTTTTCAATGTCTAGGTTGACGGCTTCATGGTTTTCGATGTCTAGGTATGTTTCTCCATGGTTTTCGGTGTCTAGGTCCGCGGCTCCATGGTTTTTGACGTCTAGGTATATTTCCCCATGATTTTCGATGTCTGAGTATATTTTTCCATGGTTCTCGTTGTCTCTGTATATTTCTCCATGGTTTTCGATGCCTAGGTATATTTCTTCATGGTTTTCAATGCCTAGGTCGACGGCTTCATGGTTTTCGAAGTCTAGGTATGTTTCTCCATGGTTTTCGGTGTCTAGGTCCACGGCTCCATGGTTTTTGATGTCTAGGTATATTTCCCCATGGTTTTCGATGTCTAGGTATATTTCTCCATGCTTCTCGTTGTCTCTGTATATTTCTCCATGGTTTTCGATGCCTAGGTATATTTCTTCATGGTTTTCAATGTCTAGGTCGACGGCTTCAGGGTTTTCGATGTCTAGGTCGACGGCTTCAGGGTTTTCGATGTCTAGGTCGACGGCTTCAGGGTTTTCGATGTCTAGGTATGTTTCTCCATGGGTTTCGGTGTCAAGGTCCACGGCTCCATGGTTTTTGATGACTAGGTATATTTCTCCATCTAGGTCCACGGCTCCATGGTTTTCGATGTCTAGGTATATTTCTCCATGGGTTCCGTTGTCTCTGTATATTTCTCCATGGTTTTCGATGTCTAGGTCGACGGCTCCATGGTTTTCGATGTCTAGGTACATTTTTCCATGGTTTCCGTTGTCTCTGTATATTTCTCCATGGTTTTCGATGTCTAGGTCGATGGCTCCATGGTTTTCGGTGCCTAGGTCCACGGCTCCATGGTTTTTGATGCCTAGGTATATTTCTTCATGGTTTTTGATGTCTAGGTATATTTTTCCATGGTTTTCGATGCCTAGGTATATTTCTTCATGGTTTTTGATGTCTAGGTATATTTTTCCATGGTTTTCGATGTCTAGGTATATTTCTCCATGGTTCTCGTTGTCTCTGTATATTTCTCCATGGTTCTCATTGTCTCTGTATATTTCTCCATGGTTTTCGATGCCTAGGTATATTTCTTCATGGTTTTCAATGTCTAGGTCGACGGCTTCATGGTTTTCGATGTCTAGGTATATTTCTCCATGGGTTGCGGTGTCTAGGTCCACGGCTCCATGGTTTTTGATGTCTAGGTATATTTCTCCATGGTTTTCCATCGCTAGGTCCACGGCTCCATGGTTTTCGATGTCTAGGTATATTTCTCCATGGTTTCCGATGTCTAGGTATATTTCTCCATGGGTTTTGGTGTCTAGGTCCACGGCTCCATGGTTTTTGATGTCTAGGTATATTTCTTCATGGTTTTCAATGTCTAGGTCGACGGCTTCATGGTTTTCGATGTCTAGGTATGTTTCTCCATGGTTCTCGTTGTCTCTGTATATTTCTCCATGGTTCTCGTTGTCTCTGTATATTTCTCCATGGTTTTCGATCGCTAGGTCCACGTTTTCATGGTTTTCGATGTCTAGGTCGACGGCTCCATGGTTTTTGATGTCTAGATATATTTCTCTATGGTTTTCGATGTCTAGGTATATTTCTCCATGGGTTTCGGTGTCTAGGTCCACGGCTCCATGGTTTTTGATGTCTAGGTATATTTCTCCATGGTTTTCCATCGCTAGGGTTACGGCTCCATGGTTTTTGATGTCTAGGGATATTTCTCCATGGGTTTCGGTGTTAAGGTCCACGGCTCCATGGTTTTCGATGGCTTGGTATATTTTTCCATGGTTTCCGTTGTCTCTGTATATTTCTCCATGGTTTTCGATGTCTAGGTCGACGGCTCCATGGTTCGCGATATCTAGGTATGTTTCTCCATGGTTATCGATGTCTGGGTCCGCGGCTCCATGGTTTTTGATGTCTAGGTATATTTCTCCATGGTTTTCGATCGCTAGGTCCACGTTTTCATGGTTTTCGATGTCTAGGTCCACGGCTCCATGGTTTTCGATGTCTAGGTCACGGCTCTATGGTTTTCGTTGTCCAGGTATATTTCTCCATGGTTTCCGTTGTCTAGGTATATTTCTCCATGGGTTTCGGTGTCTAGGTCCACGGCTCCATGGTTTTCGATGTCTAGGTATATTTCTCCATGGTTTTCCATCGCTAGGTCCACGGCTCCATGGTTTTCGATGTCTAGGTATATGTCTCCATGGGTTTCGGTGTCTAGGTCCACGGCTCCATGGTTTTTGATGTCTAGGTATATTTCTCCATGGTTTTCGATGTCTAGGTCGACGGCTTCACGGTTTTCGATGTCTAGTTCCGCGGCTACATGGTTTTTAATGTCTAGCTATATTTCTCCATGGTTTTCGATGTCTAGGTTTATTTATCCATAGTTTTCACTATCTAGGTCGACGGCTCAAATGGTTTGCAATGTCTTCTTCCAGGTCTCGACCAGGGTTCCCGACGGAAGTTCTTGAAGGGACTGATTTAGAGTTTTATCGAGAGGTTTCCGAGCGATCGACCGAGAGTCTTGACGGGGCTCTTTTTAAAAGCGTTGAAAATAGGATTTCAATTGAAGTTTTTATGGCATTAATCAAGAATCTCGCCGAGCCTTTTATGGACGGGATTTCCAAGGGGTCCCGACGGAATTTTTTCAAGTGATTGCCTGATGACGTCACTAAGGTTTCTTTAAGGGATTGACCAGGAGTCTCTCCGAGGTTTCCTCAAGAGATTAAACAAGAGTCTGTACGAGAGTTTTTCAAGGGATTGATCATGTTTTTTGTCGCGATATTTGAAGAGATTTACCAGGGCCGTCGACGTAAGTTTTTGAAGAGATTTATCCTCTCTCCAGAACAACCGACCACAACGAATAATCCCTCGATTATAAAAAAAAAGAAATGCTGATGAACATCCTGTTTTCCAAAAAGAAGTGAAATCCGTGGGAAAATACTTTATAAAAGTAAAAAAGGACGCCAAGTATTTAAAAAGTGCAACCGCAGTTGGAAAATTATGACTCACATATCTATATATTACTTTGTATTAAAATTTCTCCATCATTAAAGTTTTGATAAATATTGCCCTTTCCAAAAAGAAGAGAAATCCGTGGAAAAATACTCCAGAAAAGTAAAAAAAGAACGCCAACTATTAAAAAATCGCAACCTCAGTTGAAAAATAACGACCCAATTTTTTCTTGATATTACTTTACAATGTAACACTTTTGATTTGCTAAATTTATGTATTTTATTTTTCCCTCACTGCAAACCATCCTTTGACCTTCATTTATATCTTATCAAAAAGTGTCAAACTCAATTGAGACAAAAAAACAATGAAATCATTGTGCCATAGCCAAGAGCTCATAAATGAATGACTAAATTTCACAGACGAACGTACGCCCTTAACACATTCGGTTCAAGGGTTTCTCCATTTTGGAGGATTCCAGCATGATTATCCTGAATATTGTGATGACTTCATGCTAGCTAAAGATCATGAATGTACGTACAACACAATTCCACGGGAAACGAAACATGAAAAAGAGCACGTTTGCGTACAAGGGCACGCGAACACGTACACGTACTTCCCGGACGAATTCACTGCAAATTTATACAAAAACTTGGCGTGCATGGTTTTCGAAAATAATTTTGGGAAGACAAAAGATAATCGAATGTACCAACCAGATTAATAATCATCTCATTTCCGTTTATGAAAAAAGAATTTCAATTTTTACGTAGCATATGTCAGTTTGCATTGAGGGGAGAGCAGGCTTTAGGCGCTTCAAAAAATCAATTTTTTTTACACAAATGTCTTCCCAAATTATCCAAGAATGTGTCACTAAAATTTCAGACGAAAATTCGAAATATTTTCGGAGTTACGGAAGAAATAGTGAGCAAGCGTCGAGCAGGTATACGAGCGGGATCGCTCGGAGCGTGCGCGCTCCACCCCTTGATCTATTGTACGTTTTGTGATCTATTGTATCGTTCTTTGAAGAGTCTGAAGGGCAACTCTATGGACCAGGAATCGCTGATTAGCATATTAATGCGGTAAGTTGCAGAAAATACGATTCTTTATATACGAAAACTGATGCACGATTTCTCGGTTTTTCATTTTTACGATTTTTCCTAATTGGCGGGAAAGATAGGGAAAAAACTAAACGTCCCATCGAAACGAAACGAAATGCATTCTATCCGGGATTAAATTCTCTTTTAGTCGAACCTAAAAAACCTTAAGGGGTTATATACAGTTGGAAAACCAAAAAAAAACTTGTTTTTTTACAAATTTTTTCTGGCTAGGGATTTTATCTGATGAATGAAAGGCAAAGGAATCAAATGTATTGTCATCTTTCAACTCTCTATCGCCATTTTCTATTTTCAAAAATATAGCTTCACATAGCTCCTGTAGTTGTGTACTCTAAAAAAAAGGCGTTTTGCGGTGAGCATGAAATCTCCCGTTTGGATCAGCTGAAATTAAAAAACCAAATAGATTTGTTTAGTGGATAGATGAATGCTGGGATAAGGCGAAGAAATAAGATTTCCGAAAATCATTTCTATTTGTTTGAATCATTGAACGACCGAAAATCGGTTAAGAATTGAAACTTCGTCTTTGAGGAGCCGCCATTTCATCAAAACTGATAATTCCAACTATTCCTTCGTCCAATCCCAGCATTCATCTATCCACTAAACAAATCTATTTGGTTTTTCAATTTCAGCTGATCCAAACGGGAGATTTCATGCTCACCGCAAAACGCATTTTTTTTAGAGGACCTTCACGAGATCAACTACAGGAGCTATCTGAAGCAATATTTCGTTAAATATAAAATAGCCATAGAGAGTTAAAAGATGACACTTCATTTACTTTCTTATGCTTTTCCTCGTCAAATAAAATCCCTATCCGGAAAAAATTCGTAAAAAAACGAGTTTTTTTGTCCTTTCAACTGTATATAACCCCTTAAGAAAGTTGAGATTAACCCACTTTTTAAACAATCTAAAGTGAATTTTTTTTTCACAAAATAGTACATTATAACACTAGGACGAAAAATCTTTTTCTGACGATTGTGAGTTTGCAGGCCGAGCCGAAGGCGAGGACTGCAATCACACGAGTCAGGAAAAGTTTTTCGTACGTGTATTATACGAAATTTTATATTACGAGGTGCGGAAATGGGGGCTTTGTGTACGCGAAGCGTACGCAAAACGCCCGATGTTGTCTCTTTGTTCCTTAATGTATCCAGTCTGTTCCCGACCCCCCTCTCAGCGGCGTCCACAGTTTGTACTGCCCCCCCCCCCCCAAAGGGGGGGTGAGGAATTCCTCATCCATGTTTACTCGTGTATGCTACGTAAAAATTGAAATTCTTTTTTCATAAACGGAAATGAGATGATTATTAATCTGGTTGGTACATTCGATTATCTTTCGTCTTCCCAAAATTATTTTCGAAAACCATGCACGCCAAGTTTTTGTATAATCTTTGCAGTGAATTCGTCCGGGAAGTACGTGTACGTGTTCGCGTGCCCTTGTACGCAAACGTGCCCTTTTTCATGTTTCGTTTCCCGTGGAATTGTATTGTACGTACATTCATGATCTTTAGCTAGCATGAAATCATCATAATATTCAGGATAATCATGCTGGAATCCTCCAAAATGGAGAAACCCTTGAACCGAATGTGTTAAGGGCGTACGTTCGTCTGTGAAATTTAGTCATTCATTTATGAGCTCTTGGCTATGGCACAATGATTTCATTGTTTTTTTGTCTCAATTGAGTTTGACACTTTTTGATAAGATATAAATGAAGGTCAAAGGATGGTTTGCAGTGAGGGAAAAATAAAATACATAAATTTAGTAAATCAAAAGTGTTACATTGTAAATTAATATCAAGAAAAAATTGGGTCGTTATTTTTTAACTGAGGTTGCGATTTTTAAATAGTTGGCGTTCTTTTTTTACTTTTCTGGAGTATTTTTCCACGGATTTCTCTTCTTTTTGGAAAGGGCAATATTTATCAAAACTTTAATGATGGAGAAATTTTAATACAAAGTAATATATAGATATGTGAGTCATAATTTTCCAACTGCGGTTGCACTTTTTAAATACTTGGCGTCCTTTTTTACTTTTATAAAGTATTTTCCCACGGATTTCACTTCTTTTTGGAAAACAGGATGTTCATCAACATTTCTTTTTTTTATAATCGAGGGATTATTCGTTGTGGTCGGTTGTTCTGGAGAGAGGATAAATCTCTTCAAAAACTTACGTCGACGGCCCTGGTAAATCTCTTCAAATATCTCGACAAAAAACATGATCAATCGATTGAAAAACTCTCGTACAGACTCTTGTTTAATCTCTTGAGGAAACCTCGGAGAGACTCCTGGTCAATCCCTTAAAGAAACCTTAGTGACGTCATCAGGCAATCACTTGAAAAAATTCCGTCGGGACCCCTTGGAAATCCCGTCCATAAAAAGCTCGGCGAGATTCTTGATTAATGCCATAAAAACTTCAATTGAAATCCTATTTTCAACGCTTTGAAAAAGAGCCCCGTCAAGACTCTCGGTCGATCGCTTGGAAACCTCTCGATGAAACTCTAAATCAGTCCCTTCAAGAACTTTCGTCGGGAACCCTGGTTGAGCCCTGGAAGAAGACATTGCAAACCATTTGAGCCGTCGACCCAGATAGTGAAAACTATGGATAAATAAACCTAGACATCGAAAACCATGGAGAAATATAGCTAGACATTAAAAACCATGTAGCCGCGGACCTAGACATCGAAAACCGTGGAGCCGTCGACCTAGACATCGAAAACCATGGAGAAATATACCTAGACATCAAAAACCATGGAGCCGTGGACCTAGACACCGAAACCCATGGAGAAATATACCTAGACATCGGAAACCATGGAGAAATATACCTGGACAACGAAAACCATGGAGCCGTGACCTAGACATCGAAAACCATGGAGCCGTGGACCTAGACATCGAAAACCATGAAAACGTGGACCTAGCGATCGAAAACCACGGAGAAATATACCTAGACATCAAAAACCATGGAGCCGCGGACCCAGACATCGATAACCATGGAGAAACATACCTAGATATCGCGAATCATGGAGCCGTCGACCTAGACATCGAAAACCATGGAGAAATATACAGAGACAACGGAAACCATGGAAAAATATACCTAGCCATCGAAAACCATGGAGCCGTGGACCTTAACACCGAAACCCATGGAGAAATATCCCTAGACATCAAAAACCATGGAGCCGTAACCCTAGCAATGGAAAACCATGGAGAAATATACCTAGACATCGGAAACCATGGAGAAATATACCTAGACATCGAAAACCATAGAGAAATATATCTAGACATCAAAAACCATGGAGCCGTGGACCTAGACATCGAAAACCATGAAAACGTGGACCTAGCGATCGAAAACCATGGAGAAATATACCTAGACATGAAAAACCATGGAGCCGTGGACCCAGACATCGATAACCATGGAGAAACATACCTAGATATCGCAAACCATGGAGCCGTTGACCTAGACATCGAAAACCATGGAGAAATATACAGAGACAACGGAAACCATGGAAAAATATACCTAGACATCGAAAACCATGGAGCCGTGGACCTTGACACCGAAACCCATGGAGAAATATACCTAGACATCGAAAACCATGGAGCCGTGGACCTAGCGATGGAAAACCATGGAGAAATATACCTAGACATCGAAAACCATTGAAAAATATACCTAGACATCAAAAACCATGAAGAAATATACCTAGACATCGAAAACCATGGAGCCGTGGACCTAGCGATGGAAAACCATGGAGAAATATACCTAGACATCGAAAACCATGGAAAAATATACCTAGACATCAAAAACCATGAAGAAATATACCTAGGCATCAAAAACCATGGAGCCGTGGACCTAGACACCGAAAACCATGGAGCCGTGGACCTAGGCATCGAAAACCATGGAGCCGTGGACCTAGCAATCGAAAACGATGGAGAAATATACCTAGTCATCAAAAACCATGGAGCAGTGAACCTTGACACCGAAACGCATGGAGAAACATACCTAGACATCGAAAACCCTGAAGCCGTCGACCTAGACATTGAAAACCATGAAGAAATATACCTAGGCATCGAAAACCATGGAGAAATATACAGAGACAACGAGAACCATGGAGAAATATACCGAGACATCGAAAGGCATGAAGCCGTCGACCTAGACATTGAAAGCCATGAAGAAATATACCTAGGCATCGAAAACCATGGAGAAATATACAGAGACAACGAGAACCATGGAGAAATATATCTAGACATCGAAAACCATGGGGAAATATACCTAGACATCAAAAACCATGGAGCCGTGGACCTAGACACCGGAAACCATGGAGCCGTGGACCTAGACATCGAAAACCATGGAGAAATATACCTAGACATTGAAAACCATGGAGAAATATACCTAGACATCAAAAACCATGGAGCCGTGGACCTAGACACCGAAAACCATGGAGAAACATACCTAGACATCGAAAACCATGAAGCCGTCGACCTAGACATTGAAAACCATGAAGAAATATACCTAGGCATCGAAAACCATGGAGAAATATACAGAGACAACGAGAACCATGGAGAAATATACCTAGACATTGAAAACCATGAAGAAATATACCTAGGCATCGAAAACCATGGAGAAATATACCTAGACATCGAAAACCTTGGGGAAATATACCTAGACATCAAAAACCATGGAGCCGTGGTCCTAGCGATCGAAAACCATTGAGAAATATACCTAGACATCGAAAACCATGGGGAAATATACCTAGACATCAAAAACCATGGAGCCGTGGACCTAGACACCGAAAACCATGGAGTCACTGACCTAGACACCGAAAACCATGAAGAAATTTACGTAGGCATCAAAAACCATGGAAAAATATACCTAGGCATCGAAAACCATGGAGAAATATACAGAGACAACGAGAACCATGGAGAAATATACCAAGACATCGAAAACCATGGGGAAATATACCTAGACATCAAAAACCATGGAACCGTGGACCTAGACACCGAAAACCATGGAGAAACATACTTAGACATCGAAAACCATGAAGCCGTCGACCTAGACATTGAAAACCATGAAGAAATATACCTAGGCATCGAAAACCATGGAGAAATATACAGAGACAACGAGAACCATGGAGAAATATACAGAGACATCGAGAACCATGGAGAAATATATCTAGACATCGAAAACCATGGAAAAATATACCTAGACATCAAAAACCATGAAGAACTATGGAGCCGTGGACCTAGGCACCGAAAACCATGGAGTCGTCGACCTAGACATCGAAAACCATGGAGAAATATACAGAGACAACGGAAACCATGAAAAAATATACCTAGACATCAAAAACCATGGAGCCGTGGACCTAGCGATCGAAAACCATGGAGCAATATACCTAGACTTCGAAAACCATTGAGAAATATACCTAGACATCGAAAACCATGGGGAATCATACCTAGACATAAAAAACCAAGGAGCCGTGGACCTAGACACCGAAAACCATGGAGTCACTGACCTAGACACCGAAAACCATGAAGAAATATACCTAGGCATCGAAAACCATGGAAAAATATACCTAGACAACAAAAACCATAAAGCCGTGTACCTTGACAACGAAAACCATGGTAGCTAGACAACGAAAACCATGGTAGCTAGACAACGAAAACCATACGGAATGAGAGGCCCGATATAGTCTGTCTCTCTCGCTCAGTAGCGCGCGAAGAGTGGGGATACCGCGTTCAGCGGAGCGGGTGACGTCACAGGCCAAAAATGTCCACCAGTCTCGCAAAGGACGTATGTCCAAGCGTCTGCGCAGACAACTTACGCCTTTCTGACTCCAAGAAACTGTGAGACACAGAAAGCGTCCCAAACCTCGCGACCAAAATCTTCAATATCAGATTTCTCTGGATTGGCTCAATGGATTTCCTTCAACCAAGAACCAATCGAAAGATAAAAAATCATAGAAAATTCGAGTCTAATATGAGATTTTTCCGTCGACCCGTTTCCCCGTAAAAACGATTTAAAGTTTCTGTGACGTCATAAAACGCCTATTTTACTGTACATAAGAGTACGGCAGCTCTCGCGCTACGCTTTTCTTTTAATACTTGGCGTCGAGCCGATGCCGCGTCTCTTGATAATAATAAAAGAGAGTAATAATTACGACGCTTTGAGTCTCCGCAAATGCCCTGTCCGTTGTGTCGACGAGTGGCGACCGAAAATTGGACCGAAAACCCGGTCCACTGGTCGACAGGCATTCGTGCGAGTGACGTGGCAAAATGTTACGTCACAATAAAAATATATATATTCCACGTTAAGCCTCTACCCAAACTTTATTCAAAATGACCGAGATCGGAGTACCTGAAGCCAAAGTTCGAGCCATGGAAGCAGAAATCAGGGCCTTACAACGGGAAAAAAGAAAACTCATCATGTTAACTATGACATCGTTGTACCATCGATTCCATCTAAGCAAAGGGAAGCTTGACCCGAGGAAGTCAACGAATGCCAAAGCATTTTAAAACGAACACTAAGTACCATCGGCATCAGCACCGTAGACACCTGCGACAGCGTCGTGGGAGCAATATCAGCAACATACATAATAGGAGTCGACCCAATTATCTACAAAACCCGCCTCGAACTAAATAAAAATGCTGATCTAGACCAAATCAAATCATCTGTTCTGATTGACGCACTGGACGAATTACTTCAACGTTTCGAAAAAGAAGAGGGAGGAACATACCCTTGGTGCCACGAAAGGGATCAGAATACACCCCCGTACTGTTGGGGAGGCCAACTATAACGACTTAACGACATCGCAGTCTCTCACTTCTTCTGGTAAGGTCCAACCACCATAATA
Organism: Hyposoter dolosus; assembly: GCA_963921915.1. Lineage (NCBI taxonomy): Eukaryota > Metazoa > Arthropoda > Insecta > Hymenoptera > Ichneumonidae > Hyposoter > Hyposoter dolosus. The sequence goes on from OY998133.1 coordinate 14,043,343, forward strand.
AACAATACCTGACACTATATACCCGTAGACAGCATTCAAACGAGCAAGGAAAGATGTGCCAAGTCCAACGCACATGAGGACATGTGCAGGGCATCATACTTAACACCACAATGCCCTATTTTAAGGGGGGAGGTGTTACATCTCGATGTATTGATTTTTCTACGCAACCCACCTCTGCGCTCATGCCATATTTGGGGGAGTGAAGTGAACAATGCTAGCGGACCAAGTGGCTATTAAAAACGGACATCCCCTGCTAATTCCTCACACTACATTAACTCCGGGGAAGGTCGAAATATTACGACGAAAGGATGTGACTCAATCGGAAGCGAGAGATGAGGAGCGGACAATTATAGCCCACCCACCGATCACCCAACTATAAAATTCCCACGCGCGCCATCGATACTAAGGGGGAAAAGTCAACTGTGATTCACCGTGAGACATCACCTCTTACAAGACCACACCAGCAAATCGTCTCAATACAGAGGACGCCGAACACGAGCCAGCATCCCCAAACCATCGGAGACAAAGGGGCACGCATGCTCTCGCGACTTTTTGGAAAGAGATTCTTCGAGGCCGCGCCGGTAATTAAACTTATGAAGGACCATAGGGAGGCGGTAACCCCATCTGAATCATCCAACATTTTTCTCACGTATAAAAACCCCGGAAAGACGCCAACAGCAAACAGTGTGCAAAAGGTTCGGGACCAGTCTTCAGCTCGACTCGCGATACTTCTAATTCCGCGGCAGTGATACTCTAAATCTTTGCGGCAAAAGTCACTTGACCCATCAGTCCGATACGCGGATTCTCCTAAGTCCAGACTCGTTATTTTTGCCGAGTTATTCTAAACTATACTGTCTGCAAAAATCATTGTTTCACTAAAAAGGTCTTTACTAAATCTTCTAAATCGTCATCACAAATCTCTATACTCCGCCGATTCGACATCAGAGTCCAAACCCTGAAGACCTTACCGAAGCGTTTAAAGTAATACCAATACAATATTACGGACATAGTGTGTTAAATTATAACTAATCGTAGCCGAGGATACATACATATTCACGAAATCCTCTTAGCTGTCGTAACCATCATTGTAAACTTGTGTGTGTGAAGTACGAGCGGTATTCATAACCAACTACGCTCATTGTAACCAAAAGGGAAATATAATAAATCCCAGAGTAGCGTCTGAAGAAAAAGGGGAAAACCAAGTGAGTACTAATTATTCAGCCCTACTGTATGCTATCTCCCCTAGCCCCCTTCGCACGGCTCTACGGTCATTCCCCATCCTAAGCGATCCCATATCGTAGACGAGACTTCCGTCCCAGGGTAAAGGACTTGATTGTCTTGACCCAAAAGCGAAGTCAATACCGTGTTACGCTCCCTTCAGAGAGGAATAAGCACACCCGATACACGGGGACGTAACAACACACTGCATTCGGTCCGGCATCGAGTTCACTAGGTTCAGGCAAAGGTGTACCTCCGTCAATGGAGTCCTTTTTTTTGGACGATGTGCTGTAAGGCCGACATCTCGTAATCGCCTCCGAGCCGTACTCACGCTTACCCCGATATCGATTTCGTGCAACGTTGCGGAAATTGTCGCGAACGGGCGTTCTTCTACAGCTTGGAATAGCCGGACATCTTCTTCCGGTGTAGTCTTTAGTGGCCGCCTGTTATTTTTCCGACGATCGCGAAGAGATCGGTCACCACCAGCGATGAATTTATTTATCCACAAGCGCACTGTTTTTATGTTGCATCCTATTGCAGCTTGGATCTCCTGGTTGTTGCAACCTGCCTGATGCATTCCAACAATTTTCCCGCAAACGGATGGATCATAATTGGCAAAAACGTTTCGCTCTTCTTGAGGTTCTTGAGGTTCGGCCATTTTGGTTGTTATAGGTTGAAGGCTGATGGTCTCGGAACGTTTCCGCGAAAAAAACACGAAAATTATCTACAACACCTTCAGTCTATAGATAGATCAGTCCACGAAAGAAGAAAGAAGAAAGAAGGAACATGCTACGAATCAAAGATGAAATATCCGTAGTTCCAGATTCATTTCCCATATGTAAATTTTTATTTAATGTATGTTTGAATTTTTTGTAGCCGCTCAGGTTTCACGAGATTTGGGCGCTGGGCATTGAAATTTCTTTCAAAAACGGAGATGAACTCAATTCGAATGTGCAGCTCTCCGAGAAATAATCGGTGTTCGTTCTTTCTGAATTTAATTCTGTATATGTTAACGAGTGGTCGCAATCTCATGGCTGTGGAAATCAAGCGTTCAAAAATTACTTTTATTTTTTAAATACCGAGGCGAAACGAACAAGAACAATTTTTTCTATTCTTATTCTAAGTTATTATTACTTATACTTATTCTTATTCTTAATAGTTTTTCGAAGTATTGCGATTCTTGATCGGCAAATACGGAAAAATGAATTTCTCGGTTCTCTGGATGAATCCAGTATGAATGACAGGATCTTGCACCTGCTTGGGCTATTTTCTTTTTAAAATATTCACGCTAATTGGTGGAACCATCTGTCGTATGGCATCATGGAACATCTTATTGCGTCAAAGCCCGCAGCGTAGTTTAATTGATAATATCGGTAAACTTGGCCTACAAAATGAATCAATCCAACGTTGGACTCAATAGTTTCTTCGGAGCAACTCCATTCCAGAACTGGTCTACCTTCATCTACCATTGGATTCATCTGGAGCTAAATAACATTGAACTCTATAACAGAGAACGACTCGTTCCATGTTCAAATATTCCCACTTTCAATAGACACGTGCGAAATGATGAATTTCCTCCTTCTCCAGATGATTCCAACACAACAGACGATGACATGCAATTGCGCTGATTCTTTATTCCCCAAAGCAATGTCCATTATTAAGTGGATTCATCTGTCGTAGCACAACAGAGAGAAATTCAACATTTAGCCATCGACAGTAGTTTCGCAAGTAAGGTGACCTTACTCTACCATCAAGCCAAGTGACCCGTTGTTGAGCGCTGTAATTCTCGTGAGCATCGATCGTTCAAAAATAGGCATTTGACTCTGGTATTTGACAAAAACGGAATTATAAAATTCTTGGCTGTCCGGATGATCCCCGAATAAATGACGGGATGTCGCAGCTGCTTGGGCTGTTTTCTTTCCGAAATGTTTACGCTAATTGGTGGAATTATCTGTCTTGAAACATCACAAAACATCTCATCGCGTCGAAGCTTGCAGTGCAGATCGATTAATGATACGGACCAACAGAGCCAACAAATCTAGTCATTCCACTATTCAAGTCAGTGCTGACCATTCCCTTTCTACAGACTAATCAAGCTCCCGAACTATGTAACGGTACGAATTTGGCTCGGAGACGCCTCGCGTTACGCGTCGTTCGAGCTTCAAGAGAAAGGAGCAAGTGTGAAAAAAAACGAGAATTTTTGGTTATAATTTAACAAAATAAAAGAAATTCATTCAAAATTAACGTATTGTTTTACAAATTAATCGGTGTTTTCTTTATTTTGCATGTATTTCCTTTATCGCAGTCGAATGGCAGGAGAAAGACGAATTTTTTTATGTAAAAATCTTGATGGTAGTAGTGGAGTTTTACATGCATACCCTTGTCGGGTTTTTACATGGTGTGCTTTTTGTATTTCCTCTATTTTTATTTTTATTTCCACTATTTGTTTCTTTTCTTCCCACTGTTTTTGTTTTTCTCCACTACGCACACTGTGGACCTACATTTTTTACGTGGGTTCCGAACCACAGAGAGTACAGCTTAGGACACTTAGAAAAATCCATTGGTGTCGGCGGCGGGAATCGAACCCGGGCTCGCTGGGTGGGAGCCGGGCCCGTTACCACTGAGCCACTGCCTCTCTCTTAAAAATCTTGATGGTAATTTATGTGGTTATTTTACCGCTTACTTGGTAATTTATGGTAATTTATGGTAATTTAGCCTTCTCTTGCTTAATTTCTTTGAAATTCAAGTAAGTTCTTTCATCCTATACAATCCTACGTTGTTGTTTTTGTTAGGGCTAAGTTTTCATTGATTAATTACGTCCGCATAATGCAAATCTCTGATTCAAGATTAAATTTAAAAAAATAAGAAAAACGCTTGTTTTAACGCGATGTCCCTTGATGCGATACAATTCTATAATTTATGATTTTTACCGTACGCGTGTTTGTTTATTCGATAATTGATTTATTCTAACAAAATAGGACGAGTTAAATTAGCCTTTTAATTAATTTGGACAAATTATTCTAAATCGCACGCCTATTTGAAATCTGATTTTATAGAATTGGACAAGTTTCCGCACGCTTATTTGCTATAATGGATTTTGGACAAGTCTTAACCCAGGATTCTAACGAATTCAATAATTTGATAACTCTAATGCGTTGAACTTCTTCACTCCTGCACAAAGAACTTCGGAGAAGAATTTATGGACAGGAAATTTCGGTTGCGGGAACTGAACGGAGTCGAACAATTCCGTGGTCGAAAATCGTTTTAGGTTGGGAAATGTTCACTGGTTGCGGGAGCCGAACGAAACCGAACTGCTCCGTGGCCGATAAACGAAGGAATTTGAGGTTAAGCGTGCTCACTGGTTGCGGGAGTCGAACGAGACCGAACTACTCCGTGGCCGATGAACGAAGGAATGGTTTTGAGGTTAGGTGTGGATAGGAAATCCCGGTTGCGGGAACTGAACGAAGCCGAACAATTCCGTGGCCGAGAATCCTTTGAGGTTAGGAAGTGTTCGCCGGTTGCGGGAGTCGAACGAAACCGAACTACTCCGTGACCGATGAACAAAGGAAAGATTTGGAAAGGTTATGTTTGAATTTGCAGAAGTGAAGAGAGTTCTGTGCTGACTGTCTGTAGTTTTGCCTCGAGTTCTTCGAGAAGAATGAGTGCCGAGTGCTGTTCCGCACCGGCTTTTATACTGTCAGAATCCTTTGTTCTTAAATCTAAAAATAACTCGCTTTCTTATTCGCTAGAGTTCTTTGTGGTAGGGCGCTTGCCAAAACGTTATTGGAGATTTCATTCTCCCACTCATTTATTCTTCGCTTACATTCGCTCATCATACTTTGCGCTTGCGCAATGCGTTCGCACAGTCACTCTTGTCCCCACTTTTCGACGCGTGAACGAATTAGATACGCGCGCTCCCCACTTTCATGTCACAAATTGTCGATTTCCCCGCTATCTCCAGGACCGCCTGTGGATCCCCTGAAGCACCAGCTAATGGCAGCCCTCCAGGCTGACACCTTGGACGATCATCCATGGCTACGTGCGGCCATCCAACGGGCCCTGGAAGGACAGGACGCGGGACACGAACTGGAGCAATGGGCCGAGCAGCACCTGGGCCCCGTTAACCAGCGCAGACCAAGAGGCGACAGGCGTACCGCGAGACCGGCCCTAACACGAGCTGGATAGAGGAGGGCCGACTACGCCGCCCTGCAAACCCTATGGAGGAAAAACCAATCGAAAGCGGCGCGAATGGTGATCGATGGAAACACCGAGGCCTCCACCAGCCTCTCCCTCCGGCAACAGGAGGCGTACTGGAAGCCCCTGTTCGAGGAGGCCCCTCCGCAGCACCCCGGGGTGAATTGGGAGGTGCACAACAACATCCCCCCTAGCCGTGAAGTATGGGCTCCCGTCACGGAACAGGAAGTAAGAGACAACTACACGCCTTCGAGATCGGCGGCTAGACCAGATGGCCTGACTGGACGCGACTGGCTGAACTCCTGCAGCAACATGATCAAGGCAACCATCATGAATGTGATGATGCAGTGCGGTCGAGTCCCCGACAGGTGGACCACCTCGCGCACGGTCCTCATCCCCAAGCGGGCGGACGCGAACGACCCTGCGCTGTATAGGCCGATCGCGATATCCTCGGTGGTTCTACGACATCTCCACAAAATCCTGGCCAAGAGAATAGCGGCTGCAGCCCCGGGCGATGCACGGCAGCGGGCCTTCATCGAGGCCGATGGTGCGGCCGAAAATATCACCATTCTGGCAGCACTCATCGCCCAGACCAGAGCGGACCTGAGGCCGTTACATCTGGCAATCCTCGACGTCCGGAAGGCCTTTGACACGGTGGACCATGAGGGAATCTTCTTCGTGCTCAGGTCCTGCGGAATGCCAGGTGAGCTGGTCACCTACGTACAGAACTACTATAGGACCTCAACAACGAAACTGGAAGTCGGTGGACAACTTTCGGACCGCATCCACCCGGCCAGAGGTGTACGTCAAGGTGACCCCCTCTCACCTGTCCTGTTCAACATGGTCATCGATAGGGTCCTAATCGAGCTCCTTCCGGTCATTGGTGTGAACCTGGCGGGCAACAACGTCAACGCTCTGGCCTTCGCAGATGATCTGGTCTTGGCAGCCTCGACTGTGCCCGGGATGCAGAGGTCTCTCGATGCCGTCTACGGAGCGCTGCAACGCTTCGGGCTCGATGTGATGGCGACAAAGTGCTCAGCGATCTCGACGATCCCCTCTGGAAGGGACAAGAAGGTCAAAGTAATCACTGAAAATCTGTTCCATATAGGTAACCACGACATACTCCAACTGACGACAGTGGACAGCTGGCGTTACCTCGGCGTAACATTCGACTGCCGTGGCCTGACCACCTCTCCGGTCGACTTTCGGGCACACCTCCAGAGGATCAAGGCTGCACCCCTGAAACCGCAACAACGTCTGCGGGTACTCACCACCTACCTCCTGCCCAGGGCCACACACTCATTAGTGCTGGGCCGAACGACCTACGGCGATCTCCGCCGACTCGACAAGTCGGTGAGAACTATGGCCCGGTCCTGGTTCCGGCTCCCACATGATACACCGATCGCATTCTTCCATGCGCCGGTGGGTGAGGGCGGGCTCGGCATCCCATCACTGGCTTCGTCGATCCCGGAGCTGAAACTTCGTCGCATCAACAACCTAGCGCGATCAACCCTTCCGGCAGCCAGAGCTGCCGGTGCCAGCCAATTCGCCGACACGACAAGGACCTGGTGTCTGAGGGGGGGAAGGCGACCGGCTGACTGGGCCGGCCAACTCCACCACTCAGTGGATGGCTTCGAACTGCGCGAAACCCGGAGCTCCAACCTCTCGTCCCTTTGGGTACGAGATGACTACGTCAGGATCCCAGCTAGAGAATGGATTGAGAACATACGCACCCGCATCAACGCCCTTCCATCAGTGATGCGGACCTCACGTGGAAATCGCCGGAACAACATGTCGTCCGCATGTAGGGCGGGTTGTGGGAGGCCAGAAACAACGGCCCATATTATCCAGGAGTGTCACCGGACCCATGGTGGCCGCATTCGCCGGCACGACTGTGTGGTCAATACGCTAGCCACCATACTGAGGAACAGGGGAGCCCGGGTCGAGGTCGAAAAGATCTACCGAACACCAGTAGGCAGAAGAAAGCCGGACCTCGTTGTCAAGCTGGACGAACGTGTCATAATAATCGACTGTCAAATCGTATCAGGGGGTCGCCCCCTGTCGGAAAACTACGCTCTCAAGAGAGCATACTACGCGGACAACAGAGAGCTCATGGAAGCAGTCAAAGCGGACATGGAAGCTGGCCCCGGTCCAGGAGCGATCGAGGTGGGAGCAGTCACGATCTCCTGGCGAGGAATCTGGGCTAAGGAATCCGACCGCCTAGTGAAGTCGCTTGGTATCCCTACGGGCACCCTGGTCGGCATAACCACCCGAGTCGTCCAGGGCTCCCACCTCAACTTTGCCCGCTGGAACCAAATGACCACCACGAGAAGACCAACCGGACGTACCTGACCCACCCACCCTTGGCGAGCACTAAGGGTGGACCCGTAGCAGGAAGGAAGGAAGGAAGGAAGGAAGGAAGGAGGGAAGGAAGGAAGTTCCACCATAAACCCTCGTGCCCACTCCCCCGGCCCGACCCCACCCGGCAACCATGCCGGCCAAGCAACAGCGACGACAGCAGCAGCTCTACGCCCATCCGTCAGCCCACCACTAGACCCTTGCCTGCTTGCTTATCATACGTAACTGTAGAGTTCAAAACCCCCTCACCCCCGCGCACTTAAAAACACGCCGGCACAGGCAACACAGGCAATCGGATAAACACCCACACACACACACAAACACGAACACACACACACACATAGATGCAGTGACTCGAACTACTTATGTCGCGCACTCTATTTGTATTAATTCCCACTCATTCATTTTCTACTCTCTGGAGTATGACAACAAACACTTATCCATTTTATAACTTGTATTTCCTGTATCCGTGCAGGACGATGTAACCACGGAGAACAAATAAAAATAGCCAAATGCCTCGTCATCTAATTAGTGACGTGCATGAATGGATTAACGAGATTCCCTCTGTCCCTATCTACTGAGTAGAGTCACGCGAACGGTAAAATCGTGGGAAGGGAAAAGAAGAGAATGCTCTCACTAACAAATGGGAGGGGGACGCGATTTAAACAATATAGGGGAGGAGCTGCTCAGTCAGAATACCGAATAATAGGCAGGCACACCTAGAGTCACGGTTCAATCCACAGTGGGTCGTCGGTCGTGTGTCTTGAGGCGAGCCTAGCCGGGCGGGACGTCGGACTCGCCCGGTGGCGGACTACCGGACCTGCACCAATTCGTGGGCCACCGGGACATCCAGGCAAGCTCGAACACGGCCACACAAGTCGGTTAGGATACACAAACAAATACACTTCAGACACACACACACAACCCAACACCAAACCACACTTACACACTGACCTTCCCCATGCCCATCCCTGATCCTTGTCAGTTCTGGGCCGTGTCCGGGCGGGAACACGAGAGCAGGCCTTCCCGAGGTTCCCCGTGAGTGCGCGAAGAGGCGTCCGGTCAGCATCCCACGGGGTGATGCACGCACGCGTCTTGGCGTAGCCAAACTGCTCTTTTCGCTAACAAGCCAGCGAAGGCCAAAGGATTTTTCCACTGCCCGTCCCGAGGCGTGGTTTACCCCGCTAGAACGTACATGGTAGCCCGTAGCGTATGCCTGTTCAGGCGAGGTCGCACAGGTCGGTCTGTCTTCGGACAGAAGGCCTTCACATTAAATGTCCCTATCTACTGTCCGCAGTTGCTGGCACGTCCACGTCGTTGCGGACGGGCAACACTCCGCACCGGGGGAGACGAGATTCTCCCCGACCTCGAACGAGCGGAAGTGGCTAAGACCAGCATACCGATCCTCCCGGCGGTAGTCGAACGTGACTGTCGGGAGGTGTCCTCCGGGGGCTCCTGCGGGTTCACCGTATTTTCGAACGAGCTACCGCGGTGTTCCCGCGGCGTGTGCTCCCGGACTTGACAGGCCTTGAACTGCCAGAGCAGCCTGTCGCGATGCCCGAGATAGTGAGTCACTTCGAGTGACTCTGCTCGGTGGTGGGGGCGGCTTTCGTGTGGTGGTGCCGGGCAGTTCTTGCCAGTATCGCCCGAAGTGACAGCCCCTGCCATTACTATAGCAACATCGCACCCCTACGAGAGGGGGTGACGCGTCGTGCCTCCTGCGGGGGGCTGGGTGCTCGCCATGAATCGGGTGGGACTCCCATGCCGCGCGGTCTAACTGACACAAGGTGCCGAATCGCCAGGAACGGATGGGTGAGCAAATGATGCCAATGCAGATGCGCACCCAGATGACGAAAAGAGTGCGGAGCCAATATGGATGGCCGGCTGCCGGCTGGGAGCTCTCCCGGTATCTTGGGCGCAGTGTCTGGTTCTTGCGCGGTGCGCCGTGCGTCGCCCCGCTCTCGCCCCTCCGCCCTTCTCCACCTTCCTTGCTCCATCCGGGCCCGGTGCTGCGACGATCTTCGGGTCGCTGCGGTACACGGAACCGGGGAGCTCCTCTTCCCCACTAACCATACTTTGTTTTTCAGGTTCCCCCCCCCGCCCGGGCCCGGTGTCGCGGCTGTCTTCGGACTCCCGCGATACACAGAACCGGGTTGCCCCCAACCCCCACTAATCAATTAATCAAACTTTTATTTCAGCTATTTTCCATAAGTTTCAGCCCCCCTGTCCCACTTGGGCCCGGCGATGCACTGGCCGAAAGGTCTTTGCAGCGCACGGGACCGAGATGGCCCTCCCCAACTAACCCTCATTAGCTTATTTAAGTTCCAGGTACAACTAATAAAATTTTTCCTTCCACAGCTTAACGGCTGGGGGTTAGCGGTCCCCGGCGTCACCACAAAGCCGCTAGTTAGAAAAATTGCTGTTTCTCCAAGGGTAAATTCTTCCGGAGGTAAACTAGGCCCCCATTCGGATCTCCGGGTTGGGGCCACCCTTGCGGAGACAGTCGACCGGTTCGATGGTGTGAGTGAGAGTGAGAGAATGGGGAGCCTGCCCGCGCGCCCGATGACCCGTCGGTCTGCCGCGGCGAGCAGTGCGAGTTCTTCGTCCCCGTTGGCACCTACCACTGTTCGCCGAGGCACTCCTCGCGTGGCTCGGGCGTCTAGCGCCAGGTCTCAGAGTGCAGGTAGCGGCCTTCGTGCCGTCCGTGTTGTTCTGGCGAGGTGTGACGAGGGTAGCATTCGTGCCGCCCGAGTCTCTTTGGTGAGGTGTGACGAGCAGGTTACTAGGCAGGCTCTTAACGTTAGGCAAGTAGACCGGCCAGTCGCGGCCGAGCGCGAAGTAGTAGATAGACCCGCGAATCCCCCCAATCCCGCTCAAGATGCCGCACCGGGCGGCATTCGCGCGCGTACCACGGATGATAGGATACTGCAGCTGAATATGCGTAGGTCGGCTGTAGTTTCAGGTGAGGTTCGTGAGCTCGTTGGCCGCAAGCGACTGGACGTCCTGCTCTTGCAGGAACCACACGTCCGAAGGCAAGGCCAGAGCCACACCTTTTGCGGACTAGGGATCGGTATGCGAATTGCCGCTGTACGCTCGGAGAAACCCTGGGTGGCGGTAGCGGTTTGCAACCCGTCATTTCAAATGACATTCATCTCGCAGCTCAGCACCGCCCACTGCGCATGTGCGGAAGTGTTGACACCCGGCCTCTCGTTCTACGTAGTCTCTCACTACTTTCAGTGCAGAGACGAGATCGGGGGCACCTCAGGCATCTCGAGACGGTGCTTCGTTCACTGAGGGGGCAGAGAGTTTTAGTGGCAATTGACGCCAACGCGCGGTCACCCATGTGGGGCCCCCAACGAGCTGATCAGCGGGGGGTCCAGTTGGAGAACCTGATCCGTGCGTTCGATTATGACGTCATCAATGATGTCCAACAGCCGCCCACGTACTGGACGGCAAGACGTTCGTCGTTCATCGATGTTACCTTGGCTTCTCCCTCCATGTCCCGTTTTGTCGGGAACTGGATCGTCAGGGAGAACTGGACAACGAGCGATCATCAAGCTCTGGACGTTACGCTGAGAGTTCCGAAAGCCGCGGGAAATGAAGAGATGGCCGTTGTCAGCCGGTTCAACACTAGTAAAGCCGACTGGGAACGTTTCGCTCAGATCCTGGCCGATCTTTCGGCAAACAGGCTGGAAGGACTCCCACTGACGTCACGAGAAGAAGTCGAAAGGATGGCGGAAACTCTCACGGGCGTTCTCACGGATGCCTGTACCGAGTCGATGCCTAGGAAGAGACACTGTAGAAAGTCCAATCCGTGGTAGACATTAGCTTTGACGAATCTCAAGAAATCAGCATACCAGAAACGTAGGGCATTCCAGGGACAACAAGATGGTCCTAGACGCCTCGCTCTCCAACTCGAATACCGCTCTTCCTTGCGGGAATACAGTCGAGAGGTGAAGAGGGCCAAGCTTGAGAGCTGGAAAAACTTTGTCTCGTCGTACGGGAACGCGGAGCCCTGGGGCTTCGTATATAAGCAACAGAATGACAAACTCCGCGTTGAGAGAGTGCTAAGCACTCTCCGGCGAGCCGAAGGTTTCACGCGCAACATGGAGGAGACCGCCAGCTACCTTCTTGATGTCCACATCCCTGATGACCGGGTAGAAGATGACACCCCCCAACAGCGGGTTGTTCGGGAAAACTCGGCCGGCGCGCCGGATACACCCGACGACCAGGACTTCACCACTGGCGAGCCTTCTGCAGCCGCCAGGTCCCTTAAAAACGGCAAGGCTCCTGGGCTTGATCTTGTAGAGGTCAGTGTTCTCAAGGCTGCCTGTGCCACTATCCCCGGTCAGCTGACTCGTTTGTTCAACGCGTGTCTTCGAGTAGGCGTCTTTCCCTCTGCCTGGAAGGAGGGCTCCCTGCGGGTACTCCTGAAGGGCGAGGACAAGGACGAGAAGAATCCAAAGTCGTATAGGCCCATTTGTCTCCTCTCCGTAGTAGGTAAGTTGTTAGAAAAATTAATCAAGGGGCGCCTCGAGAAAACGGTATTCGCGAACGGTAGGGTCTCGGGTAGGCAGTACGGCTTCACAAAAGCCAAGTCCACGGAGGACGCGATAGTAGAGATGCGGCGAATGGTAGATGCTGCGGAAAGCACATACGCGATAGGGTTTCTCTTCGATATTTCCGGAGCTTTCGACAACGTCTGGTGGCCCCTTGTACTAGAAGGTCTTAAGAACAGGGATTGCCCGCGGAACCTCTTCCAGGTTATCCGCAATTATTTCAGTGGTAGGGAAGTAGGGATTTCATGGGGGGTAAATAAGGTTACCAAGCAGGCGACGAGGGGTTGTCCCCAGGGTTCTGTCCTTGGGCCAACCTGCTGGAACCTTATGTTCGACGGGTTGCTTCGAATCCTGGAGGAGGTAGCCCCGAACAATTTTGTAGCTTATGCAGACGATCTGCTTGTTTTGGTTCAGGGTAATTCGCGGGCTGCCCTCGAAAGGAGCGGTCAGATCATAGTAGATAGGATAGTAGATTGGTGCCGGACCGCCAAGTTAGAGCTCTCAGAGAGCAAAACGGAGGCCATCTTCCTGAAGACGAATTGGAGGAGGCCCGCTCCCATTGGAAGACGGGGAGGAGACCGTCCCGACCGTGCATGTAGGGCAGCTGTCAGGCCTAACCTGGCAAATAGATATCCAGTCATCCGTATAGGGAATACCAGAATTTCTTTTAAAGATAGCGTTAGGTATCTCGGTGTCCACTTTGACAAAGAGCTGGGGGTCAGTACCCACTGCTCGTACTTGAAGGGGAAATGCGTCGCTCTGTTTCAGAAGCTAGGCAGATTGGCAGGGGCGGGATGGGGTCTTCGCTATAGAGCGCTGGACAAAGTCTATAAGGGGGTTTTTCTCCCGACAGTGGCATATGCCGCTGCCGGATGGTCTGATCTCTGCAAGGGGACTGACCTTAGGGTACTCAGGACAACCCAGAGGCTCGCTCTTATAGCGACCACTGCGGCTTATAGGACGGCTTCATACGCGGGTCTATGTGTGATTGCCGGAGCACTCCCCGTGGAGTTGCTGTTGAAACAGAGCCGGGCACGATACGACATTAGGATAGGTAGGGACACCGAGATAAACAACAGGGTGGTTCCAGCGGTCGCGCCAGATGCCGTGGAGACCATCAAGTGTGAGGCGATTAATATGTGGCAGGCCGACTGGGACTCTTCACCGAGAGGCCGTACCACATACGTCTTCTTCCAGACCATTCGGGACAGGATGAACGCTAGCTGGTTCCGGCCAGACTACTATACGACGCAAGTCGTCTCCGGTCACGGTGATTTCAGGGCGCGCCTCGCGTCACTTGGACTCGCTGACGGAGAAGAGTGCTCGTGTGGTCAGCCAGACACAGCTCAGCACTTCCTTCTCGAATGCCCCGAGTTCGAACCGCAGAGAGTCGCTCTGAGGGAACAGCTCGGCGGCCGAGACTGGCCGTTGGCGGCTCACCAATTGGTGTCCAATGCCGAAGCCTTCTCGGTCTTCTCCGCTTTTTGTCGCGAGTCCTTGTGGCTCAAATCAGGGATGAATGCAATCGAATAGGTAGGCAGGCAGGGAACACCGGCTGGCCGGCTGTTTGGACTGGCGGCCAGCCGGAACGACACTGACAGCTCCTCCGAACGAGATAGCTCAACGGGCGCATGGTCTTGTGTGTGTGACTGTGTGTTTGTGTGAGTGGGGTAATGACGCGGATAAAATACTAACACACTAACAGCACTAACAACAATTTTTCCAGCGAATAGGGGGACATTCGGGTGCTACGCAGGACACGAAGAGAACGCGCGCGGACTAACAATTTAACAAAACCGATAGTGATAAGAATAGGACAAGGTGAGTGTCGCGTCAATTAGACTTGGAAGGGAAAAGTAGAGTCACGCGAACGGTAAAGTCGTGGGAAGGGAAAAGAAGAGAATGCTCTCACTAACACATGGGAGGGGGACGCGATTTAAACAATATAGGGGAGGAGCTGCTCGGTCAGAATACCGAATAATAGGCAGGCACACCTAGAGTCGCGGTTCAATCCACAGTGGGTCGTCGGTCGTGTGTCTTGAGGCGAGCCTAGCCGGGCGGGACGTCGGACTCGCCCGGTGGCGGACTACCAGACCCGCACCAATTCGCGGGCCACTGGGACATCCAGGCAAGCTCGAACATGGCCACACAAGTCGGTTAGGATACACAAACAAATACACTTCAGATACACACACACAACCCAACACCAAACCACACTTACACACTGACCTTCCCCATGCCCATCCCTGATCCTTGTCGTTTCTGGGCCGTGTCCGGGCGGGAACACGAGAGCAGGCCTTCCCGAGGTTCCCCGTGAGTGCGCGAAGAGGCGTCCGGTCAGCATCCCACGGGGTGATGCACGCACGCGTCTTGGCGTAGCCAAACTGCTCTTTTCGCTAACACGCCAGCGAAGGCCAAAGGATTTTTCCATTGCCTATCCCGAGGCGTGGTTTACCCCGCTAGAACGTAGATGGTAGCCCGTAGCGTATGCCTGTTCAGGCGAGGTCGCACAGGTCGGTCTGTCTTCGGACAGAAGGCCTTCACATTAAATGTCCCTATCTACTTCCCCTACGGGGTCACCGATCCGTCGGTGATCAGGGCCTGGCGTCCCTGAGGCCCGAGCTGGGGGCGGATGAGCGCCATCCGTCTCCTAATTCCGTAGACTCCGCCGCCGCTTCAACGACCCTCGCAAGGCGTGGCGTGGGAACGTTGCGGCCCTCGGAGAACGGAGGCCTTGGCTTAACCGCCCGGGCCGCGAGGGAATAACCTCTATAAAAAATCCTCAATCCTAAGTTATGGTGCGCGGCGATGGGATGAATGGCTGACGAGTAGTGTCAGTCCCAAGCGGCCAACCTCGGGGCACCTGGGAGCACCCCGTTGTATCTATCCCTTACCCGGCTATGGCGGCTCTGGCAGGATGGACATACACACCGACCATCACGTGGGAACATTATGGCTACAAATTCAAACAAAACCAAAAAGAAAATCAAAAACAAAACCAAAATAATAAAGAAGAAGATCAAGGCAAAGAAACACAAGAACCGACAGAAAAAGAGATTCTAAGCGACATGGGATTAGATTCCGATATGGACTGCGGAACGTCCCAAAGGGAGTCAAGACCAACGAGCATAGAAAGAGGCAGAACAACATCCTTCTCCTCAACCAACATGGGAGAAGCGGTGGAAAGGAAGAAAAGAAAACGCAAACATGCGCAGGCACCCTCGCCTCCTTCAGGCTTCGAAGACGAAATGCCACCTGAAATGGCAATAATCAGGCAACACCGAACCGAACTTGAAACGTACCTGTTCAATGAAAACAGTAAGGTGACAAAACCGGCTATCAGGTTCATTATTAACCAATGGGCATCCCTGGAAGAAAAGTTCTATGAACAATTAATCCAAGTGACTCAGTTGAAGGCTGAACTGGAAAATGAAAAAGAGAAAAACAGACAAAGCAGAGAATATCAAAACAGAAGTCAGGCAAGACCGCAAACCTTTACACAAGCGACCATGGGAAGACAGTCAGCAAGGCAAAGTCACCCAGAGGCGTATGACGTAACGAGAAAACAGGCACATAGATCTTCGGAGGTTGTCCTCCTAAGACCGGAAAATGAGGAAGACCCAAGATCGAACGAGGAGTTTAAAACTTCTGTTATGGAGGCACTTAAAGACGTGACATCACAGGTCAAGGTGAGAAGCGTTCGCACAATGAGGAAGAAAGGAGTGGTAATCGAAGTTGAAGGCAAAATTGAAGCTTCGATAATTAAAGAGAAAATAAAAGAGAAACAAGGTTTCAAGGCTGAAGAGCCACGAAAAGTAAACCCGTCGATTATGATCTACGACGTGGAAAGTGACACAACGGCGGAAGAGCTCAAAGCGGACTTCATCGCCAAAAATTGCGAAAATGAAAACGAGGACATGGCAATGACAGATCAAGTGATCTTTAGGCATAGCTTCAAAAACCAAAGAGGCAATAACAACTGGATCGTAGAACTACCAGCACAGCTCTTCAGAGAAGTGCTGGGGAAGGGGAGAGTTTCCATGCTCTGGAGATCCTACCGAGTAAACGAATATGTAAACGTCACAAGGTGCTTCAAATGCAGTGGTTACGGCCATATGGCGAAAAACTGCAGCGCCGCAGAGAACAAATGTGACAACTGTGGGCAGGAAGGCCACATTCGGAAAAACTGTCAAAGGAAAGATGACCCGCACTGCAATAATTGCCAAAAGGCAAGAAGAGCGAACACCAACCACGCAGCCAGCGACAAAAAGTGTCCTGAATACATCCGGCAAGTGGAACTCTATCGAGGTAGGGTAACATGGAGCTAAGGGTAGCCCAGATTAATGGAGCCCGCCACGAGCAGCTGCTGGCGAAATCAAGGTCATAATGGAGAGGGAAAACATAGACATAATGAGCATACAAGAACCGTACCATTATAAAGGCAAAGTTGTTGGATTCCACTCGGGCGGCGCAAGAATCGTGCAGCCAAGCACAGAATCCCCATGGGTGGCAATTATAATAAAGAACAAAGAGCTGGAGATATTCCAAGTCGGTATCAATGACTCAGAACATATGGTTTGCATACACGTAAAAGGGAGCAGAACGGAGATCTACGTGATCAATCTGTACTGCCAATGCTCTATGCCAATTGAACCCTTCTTACAAGAAGCAGGTGAATTGATAAGAAAGATCCGAAGGAGACAGCCAGACGCTCAAATTCTGATAGAGGCAGATGCGAACGCAAAATCCCCGGTAATGGCACTCGCGGGAGCTGGACGAAAAGGGAGAGAAACTAGAGGAATTCATAATAGAAAACGACCTCGTAGTCCTGAATGAACAAAGTTGCAACTCGACCTATTCGTCATCTATCGCTGACACAAATATCGATGTTACCCTGACAACGACAAATCTAAGCCAGAGCGTAGTAAACTGGGAAGTCAGCCTAGAATGCGCGGCAAGTGACCACAAAATAATAAAATACAAAATAAGAGAACAGGAAGTAACAACAAGGCGCATCAAAGATTGGTTACAAAACCAAAAATGCAAACTGGGAGCGCTTCAGGAGTACGTACGATCTGTACGTTACACCAGAAGCTAAAGAGCGCATACGGTCAAACGACGCGTCAGACGCAGCGAAAGAATTCGGCAAAATTAT
The DNA here is from genome assembly GCA_963921915.1 of Hyposoter dolosus. Lineage (NCBI taxonomy): Eukaryota > Metazoa > Arthropoda > Insecta > Hymenoptera > Ichneumonidae > Hyposoter > Hyposoter dolosus. The sequence continues at coordinate 14,060,827 of OY998133.1, forward strand.
CACGGCGGCCTGTGGAACTGCCCTGCAAGAGAAAAAAGCAAGCAATTGCACCCTGCCATGGTGGACACACGATCTGGACGCAAAACGAAGGCAGGTCAAAAGAGCGAAAAAGAGGCTATCTACGGCCAGAAAACGCGGGAATAACGACGACATTTCACCGTTAAGGGAGGCATATAATCAGCAACGAAACAACTACACAGCGGCAATAAGACAGAGTAAACAAGAAACATGGAAAAGTTTTGTTACAGAAGAAGCGAACAATAACCCATGGGGAATAGTGTACAAAATCACAAGGGACAAAATAAAGAGAAACGCAATTCCATGTGGGTTGCAGAGAGCTGACGGTACGGAGACAGCCACGTGGGAAAAAACGGCTAAAGAGATGCTGCAGAAAATGGTCCCAAAAGATCCAAGGATCAATGAGACGGATGCACAAAAAAGGATAAGGGAAGGAAACAGACTCTATGCCAATTTCAATCTCGAAATGGACATAACGGAAGTTGAGATCACAATTGCAATAAAAAAGATGAAAAATGGTAAAGCCCCAGGGCTGGATGGTATTACAGCAGAAATAGTAAGGGAAATCTGGCAACACGACAGAGAACTCCTCAGAGACCTCTATAACAACTGCCTGCGCAGTCGTATCTTCCCCAAAGACTGGAAAAAAGCAGAACTGCGAATCCTTCTGAAGGACCAGACAAGGGATAAGAAACTAGCCGAGTCATACAGACCAATTGCACTATTACCGGTGCTGGGAAAAATCTTCGAACGAATCATTGCACAAAGGATTCAACAACAATATGGAGAGAACATGAAGCTGGAAAACAAAAGACAGTTCGGGTTCCGGAAGGGATCATCAACAGACGACGCTCTAACGAAGCTCAAAGAGATAATAGCCAACAGCCAAGAAAAATATGTCGTCGCGATATTCACGGACATACAAGGGGCCTTCGACAATCTATGGTGGCCTGCAATCAAAAGACGCCTGATCAAAGCAGAGTGCAGCAGTGCACTTAGAGCCATAATAGATAATTATTTTGAACATCGAACAATGATCATACGTTCACAGTGCACGCAGTAGAAAAGACGGATGGAAAAAGGATGCCCGCAGGTCTCTATACTGGGACCCTTGGCATGGAACTGGTGCATGGACGCTATTCTGGACGAACTACAAAACTTAGAAGACCAAGAAAATCTCGAGGTAATTGCCTACGCAGACGACTTGGTAATCCTCGTGAAAGGCAACACTCGGAATGCAATAGAGCATAGAGGAGAAGGAGCAATTACAGCGCTCAGCACGTGGTGCTCTGAGCACAAATTAACGATAGTAGTATACCTAGGCCGCTTCTGGCCCCTTCAGGCATCTACCTTACCGACCGTCGGTAATGCAGATTTCTTTTTTTTTAACCCAAACACGCCCGACCCTACCTAACCTGACCCAAACATGTCGGTAATGCAGTTTCTGACCCAAACACGTCGGTAACAGAAAATTCTGACCCAAACAAACCCAAACACGTCGGTAACTCGAAATTCCGACCCAAACACGTCGGTAACTCGAAATTCTGACCCAAACATGTCGGTAACTCAAAATTCTGACCCAAACACGTCGGTAACTGAAAATTCTGACCCAAACAAACCCAAGCAAATCCAAACAAACACGTCGGTAACTCGAAATTCTGACCCAAACACGAGGGTAACTCGAAAATCTGACCCAAACATGTACTTTACCGACTATACCAAACGAAATTTTGGCGAGAAGTTCAAATTTTGGCGGGAAATTCAAATTTTGGCGGGAACGCGGAGACACGAACGCCCTCTAGAGTAGACACGAACGCCCTCTAGCGGAGACACGACCCCTCTGTAGCGGAGACACGAACGCCCTCTAGCGGAGACACGAACCCGCAAAAGTGAAACGCCCTCTAGCGGTAAGCTTGAAAAGTGCGAAGTCCTTGGTGGGAAACGGGGAGACATCCTCGCTAGCGGGAAATTCGAACGTGATGAAATTCGAACAGGCGCAGCTCTGCGATCGGGATAAACTATCGGGATAGTAAACTATCGGGATAGCAAACTATCGGGATAGCCATCTATCGGGATAGTTGCGATTGCACCCGTGAAAGATTGGCGGGAAATTCGAACGCGCGCGGGCCTCGGCACATACCGACGATCGAGTTCCTACCTTACCGATCGTCGGCACGGCAGAGTTCTGCCCTGCGATGCCGGCATGGTAGGTTCCTACCTTACCGACATTGGGGTAGGGGTGGGGGTGGGTTAGGGTCGGCGTAGTCCCCTATCGAATATTCTGGGGAAGACTTCTCTAGATCTTGCTGGGGGTATCGAGTGGTGTGGATCTCGGGTATAAGAGGCGATCAGTGACGCCTGGACGTCAGACCATTCGGAACGATGGAGACGAAAGCAAAGGTAAGTCTCTCTCTCTCTTGCAACTCTTCTTATTAGAAATTTTTTTTTAGCAATCTTACCTCCCGCATCTTTATCTTTTTTTTTTTACAGACACTAAAGCCATTTCGCTGCAGGTGTGGTAACGGGTGTCACCGCGACGATCCGCGCGCCGTAATTGAACTCCCGTTACCACACTTTGCAGGGGAAGTGCGAGCGGCGTGGAGGAACGAGAAAGAGGAGGAGAAGAAAGAGGAGAAGAAAGAGGAGAAGAATGAAGAGAAAAAAGGGGAGGAGAAAGAGGAAGAGAAGAATGAAGAGAAGAATGAAGAGAAGAAAGGGGAGGAGGACAAGAAGGAAGAAAAGGAGGAAGAGAAGAAAGAGAAGGAAGAGGAAGAGAAGAAAGATGTGGCAGCGGCAGAGCGAGGGAGGAAGAGGTCCATGCTGGAAGAGGATCTCTTCCTCTCTAGCGACGACGATAACAGCAACGTGCCACCACCACCACCACCACCGACAACAAAAAAGGGGCAGTCTTCAGTGGGGAATCATCGTGCTATTCTGATTCCCCCACCGAAGACTGCTCCCTCAATAAAAAGGAAGATCAAGGACCAGTCTTCGGACAAAGAGAACACTCCGGAGACTGGCCCTTGCAAGCGACGAAGGACGGTGCCGTTGAAGCCACCCACCACGGCTCAACGGCTCCTTAAGAATATTAAAAATCTTAAAAAAATATAAAAAAAATGTAAAAAATAAATAAATAAAACAAAAAAAAAAAATTTGCGTTTTTTTTTATTCTTAGAATTAAGTTTTACATTTTAAGGTGGTGGGAATTCGCATCGCTCGAAATAATCTTTCAGCGTCGTTGAAATTTCGGGGATGCACTCGGTGCTCGCAGAGTCAATTTGTTGTTGTTTGCGTTGTTGGAGGAGCCACATTTTCAGGGCACACGCGTTGTATGCTGCGCAGTGAGGGGGATTCCACGCTCGTTGGTGATTGGTGCATGAAATGGTTATGTTCGCAGTCAATTGTCGGAGTGATGGACAGTCCAGGTCGTCGAGGTTGTACACGTTTGGCAGAATTTTTTCCAGCCATCGCTTTTTCTCGTAACCCTTGACATGTACTTTGCTAGCGTCTCGTAGAATGTTGAAGAGGACCTCGTGGACTTCTTCGTAGGGTACGGTGCCGCTGTTCCAGGCTAGACCGTGGTAGTTTTGTTCCAACCACGTATTCTCGCTCTGATACTTGGCAGGCAGGTAACTCCATCTGTGCGGTGGTTCAAACAGGTACACCGACGGTTGAGCATCGTCTTCGAGAGCGACAATCGCTATTTCCTTGTATACAAATTCGTTGAAGGGTCTCTTGAAATCCTGGAGATCTACAACGAACTCCATTCTTGAACTGATGCTCGAGCTTCTCGCTTCGGCTCTTTTATACTCCCGTATCCCCTCCCTCGATCGCCAGCAACCATCCTTGCTGGATCGACCAATCGGCATCGTTCCTTGCTGGATCAACCAATCAGCATCGTTCCTTGCTGGATCGACCAATCAGCATCGCTCTTTGCTGGATCGACCAATCAGCTTCGTTCCCGGCCTGATCGTCATAATGACAACCAATCAGCTCCCTTCGACGATCCCCTCTCTTCGTGAGCTTTTGGTATAAATGCCGGTCCGACGGCTGAGCTGGCACACACTGCTCTGAATTGCATGAGGACACTCGAAATGTCCGCTCAAGACTGCAAAGAGATCATTGCGAGCTGGGAAGAAGTATTGGAACTTCTACAGAATCGAGGTCCGAGGGAGATTCAAGAATGGATGAATCGTTTAGCGAAGGTCATCAAGACGCTGGAACGATCACAGACGCTGGCCACCACTGCTCCGGAAGGACAGAAATACTTGCACACCATTGGATTCTTGCGTGGGATTAATATCAAGCTAGGAGGACTGCTGAAACGTGGTCTGGGTGTGCAGACTAGGGATAGACTCGTGGATCGCGTTCGGTGGACGGATCTCAATTCGTCATTTAAAAATGGTATCAGGGTGGGGCTACTAACGAATCTCAAGCACGTTGACACGAAGGCATTCATGAAAGACTGTATGACGCACTTCCGCACGAAAGTTGAGAACGTGCTGCGGAGCAAGGGAGCTGCGATAAAAGTTTACGCTGTGCTGGCAGCCAAATTTGTTGTAACAAAGAACGATGAGGAAGTGCAGGACACCAAATTTTTTAACACAAAGGCGGCACCTATTTTTCCTACCACCGACGTCCGAGCATGGTTCATCGACAACATTCAAGAGCCAATTCTAACGGAAATGGAGGAATTTGAACAGCAAGGCTCAGGCTGGTCGCTGCATTCAATCATCAATCTGTCGATCAACATCAGCAAGTTCAACCCTTTGCGCGGCAGCTCTTACGTGGATCTGCCTCCGAAGATACGAAACAAGAAGGCGTGCATCAACGTGAAGAACGATGACGAGCAGTGTTTCAAGTGGGCCATCTTGTCCGCCTTACACCCCTCCACTTCGCATCATTCGAATAACGTGTCCTCATACAAACGATACGAGGCTGAATTGAATTTCGATGGGATAGCGTTCCCTGTAGAACCACGACAAATCTCGAAATTCGAGAAACAACATGATGTCTCGGTGAACGTGTACATTTTGAAAAAGACGAAGCGAGACTTTGACGTTACGCCTCTCCATCTTACGGACATGAAAAAGCCTCGTCATGTCAATCTGCTCCTCCTGCAAGATTACTACGTCAACGAGGATGAGAAGAAGAACGAGGAGGAGGAGGAGGAGGATGACTGTTACGTCATACCAAGATTGCATTACGTGTGGATTAAGGACTTGTCCCGCCTGGTCTCGAGACAATTGTCGAGCAGGAACCACAGGCTTCATATCTGTGACCGATGCCTCCACTACTACCGTACCGAAGACAAGCTCGCTGCGCATGAAATTGATTGCAAGAAAGTTAACAAGTGCAAAATTACCATGCCAAAATGGGCGAACAGGATGCTCCACTTCAAGAACCACTGCAACAAGGAGCGAGTGCCTTTTGTCGTTTACGCTGACTTTGAGTGCCTGCTCAAACCCACCGGCAACGAAGACGCCTACCAACAGCACGAGGCATTCAGTGTCGCATATTATTTGAAGTGCAGTTACGACGACACGCTGTCAAGATATCGCAGCTACCGAGGCGCAGAGCCGGCCAAATGGTTCGCTACTGAACTACGCAACCTCTCCCAAGAACTCGATAACATTCATACGAATCCTCGAGCTATGGAGAGACTATCTTTGCGACAGGAGAGAGAGTTTCGCACCGCCAGAGAGTGTCACATCTGTGAGCAACCTCTGCTAATCAGTGACAGAGTGAGGGATCACTGTCATCTGACGGGGAGATATCGTGGAGCGGCGCACAACGAGTGCAACCTGAACTATCAGGACAGCAGGATCGTGCCCGTGGTGTTCCACAATCTTTCAGGCTACGACTCGCACTTCCTCATACGTGAAATCGCCACAGGTTTCGAAGGTCGACTCTACCTCCTACCGCAAAACAAAGAACGTTACATCTCGTTCACGAAATACGTTGCGGGGAGCGATACAAAATTCCGATTCATCGACTCGTTCCGTTTTATGGCAGCGTCGCTGGAAAAACTCGCGTCGTACTTGGATGAGTTGAAGATCGTCAAGATCGAGTTCTCGCATCTTCCCGATACCAAGTTCGAACTGCTCACGAGGAAGGGTGTTTTCCCCTACGAGTACGTTGACTCCCTGGCAAAATTGGACGACACCGAGCTACCATCGAGGGCAAGCTTCTACAGCACCCTGAACGACTGCGACATCTCGGACGAGGATTACGAGCACGCGAAGAGAGTGTGGGACGAATTCCACATTGCCAGCTTGGGCGAGTATTCGGACCTGTACCTAAAGACCGACGTCCTCCTGCTGGCCGACGTTTTTGAGAATTTCCGAAACGATGCGATCAGAGCCTACGGTCTCGACCCCGCCCACTACTACACACTGCCGGGCTTCTCTTGGGACGTCATGCTCAAGTATACGAAAATCCAGTTGGAACTGCTAACCGACATGGATATGCACCTGTTCGTTGAGCAAGGAGTGCGGGGTGGTGTGAGTCAGTGCTCGAACCGGTACGCTCGTGCGAACAATAAGTACATGAGCGACTACGATGCGAACGAGGAGAGCAAGTACCTCATGTATTACGACGTCAACAACCTCTACGGTTGGGCAATGACACAGCCGCTCCCGTACGGCGGTTTCGAGTGGATCGGGAGTGTAGATTTCCAAAACGTGCCGGACGACTCAGCGGTCGGATACTTTCTCGAGGTGGATCTGGAGTATCCGGAGAGTCTCCACGATGCGCACAAAGACTTGCCCCTGTGTCCAGAGCACAAGAGTGCACCGGGTTCGTCACAGATAAAACTCATGACGACGTTGAGCCCGAAGAATCGTTACATCATTCACTATCGGAATTTGAAGCAGGCTCTCAAGCACGGAATGGTGCTGAAACGCGTGCATCGCGTTTTGAAATTCAAGCAGAGTGCGTGGCTCAAATCGTACATCGAGCTAAACAGCGAGCTGAGGAAAAAGGCACGGAACGAGTTTGAAAAAAATCTGTTCAAGCTGATGAACAACGCGGTGTACGGAAAGACGATGGAGAACGTGCGCAAACACGTCGATGTTAAGCTCGTGAAAAACTGGGGAGGACGATACGGAGCCGAAGCACTCGTTGCAAAGCCCAACTTCCACAGCTGCGCCATCTTCGACGAGAACCTCGTTGCGATTCAACTCAACAGGACCGACATTTATCTGAACAAACCGATCTACGTGGGCCTGAGCGTATTGGATTTGTCAAAGATTCACGTCTACGCATTCCATTACGACTACATGAAACCAGAGTTTGGCAATCGCTGCAAGCTTCTCTACACCGATACCGATAGTCTGATTTACGAGATTCGTTGCAACGACATCTACTCCATCATGAAACGCGACATCAACAGGTTCGATACGTCGGATTATCCGGCTCAAAACCGATTCGACATGCCACGAGTCAACAAAAAAGTCCTCGGTCTGATGAAAGATGAGTGCAACGGCAGCATCATGACGGAATTTGTGGGCTTGCGAAGCAAGATGTACAGCATCAGAGTCGAGGGACACGATCGCGTGAAGAGGGTAAAGGGTGTGAAGAGGAGTGTGGTCGAGGCAACCATCACCTTCGACGATTTTCTGCACTGCCTCCGGGAAAAAGTGACGCAACGCAGACAGCAGTGCGTCATTCGTTCGAGACTGCATCGTGTTTTCACGGAGAGGCAAGTGAAGGTGGCGCTGAGCGCGCACGATGACAAACGCGTGCACCTCCCCGATACGACGGACACGTTGCCATGGGGACACTTCCGCGCCCCACCACCACCACCGTAATCGTTCGCTGCAGTGGAGGGGATTGGGGTATATGAGCAGCACTCGCAGCCGCTCAACTCAGACATCAGCACGATGGACAGCGTTGAGAAGCTCAACAAAATCGCTCTCCTCCAGGATTTCCTGCCAACGAAGAAACTGGCAGAGTTGTCCCCAGGTAGCATCTATCGTGTCACCGACTTGAGACAAGTCACAACGAAATATGGCCTGAAAGCCGTCGTCGACCTCAACAACGAGTTCCAACTCTTCCTGCCTAAACGCATCTCGGACGCGTTCGAAAAGGATCCGAAGATGTACGAGCACATGGTACAAACGGCCACCGATGGACAATTGCGTCTAAAGTACTTGGGTGACAACGAAGCCAAGATGAACCAAATTCAATTCAGCATCGATCATAAAAAATAAAACACACACACACACACACGAAAAGTCATTGTAAATAAAACACACACACACACAAAGTCATTGTAAATAAAAAAAAAACACCAAAAGTCATTGTAAATATTTATTGATAATAAAAAAAAAATTACATATCAGTTTTGTTTATCCAACTATTGTGCGAACTATCGAATCCCAACCACTTGACGTAGACTTTATTTCCTCGCTTCTTCAACACTTTCTCCACGAGATACGTGTCGGGATACTTGACTCTGAGAAGCTCCTCCTCGTAGAAACCGCCGGCAATGGGCTTATCCTGGTAGTCTCTCAGCTTGTAGGTCACAGGTACCGTCGACGTTACCACTCGGCCAACCGTGAAAATTTCCGTGGTCCAGTTGGGTGTGTAACCTTTCTCGAAGACGTGCTTGTTCTTGCTGATTCGAACTTTGTCCCCGATCCGGAACTTGGGTATCTTGCGATGACGTTCGCGCGGCTGCTGCTGCTGTTGCTTCAACAATGTTTTGACTTTGGCTGCGGTCACTTCGTTCGGCTTCATGCCGATGGTACAGTACTATTCATTAATGCCTGGTCAAACCGAAAAGTAGCGATTTTACCGACCGTGTATCGTCATTTGTCGAAGTTCCTTGAAGTTCGGAAGAGTTTCAGACTCATGTGTCAAGCGTAAATCTTAACCGCTAAACTGTTAACCTAGCGAATACATGACAGCGCCGAAATGAGGTGACCGCGGCAGACTGACACAGCGTTCGACACATCAAAATTGGAACAATGGGTTAAGTGGGATGAAGAAGAAAATGTCATGCTTATCGGACGATGGAGTTATTCATTAATTGTTATGTATGAATAACACATAAATATAATAAATAAAAATGAAATGAGAATTCTGGAATTTCAAAATTTATTTAATTGAATAAAACACCACTTCGATACCCAATTGCATGACAATCTTCTCTGAACTATTGCAATTCTCGATAAATGAACTAGGAAACATCGAATTCTTGATTGCCCGGATGAATCCAAAATAAATTATGGGATTTTTCAGCTATTTGAACTGCTTTATTATCAAAATGTCGGGGCTCAATGGTGGAATCATCCGTCTTAGAGCATCGTAGAAAATCTCAGTCCTCCTAAACTCGATAACCAGTTCAATCATCAAACGCGTAAACTTTGACCAAAAAATTAATCAGTCCAACCTTGGGGTCGCTGGTTTCTTCGAAGTAACCATGTTCCAGACCCGATCGACCCACTTCTATGATTGGATTCATCTGGAGATCGATCAAATTGAATTGGATAACAGGTCACCTCTCCTTCCATGTCGAAATATTTGAATTTTCAATAGAGGCTTATGCGGATGAATCCAAAATGGATTATAGGTCCCTCCGACTCTTTGGGCTGTTTCATTTTCAAAATGCTTACGCTTATTGTTGGAATCATCTGACTCGGAGCATCGCAAAAATGCTCATTCCTCCAAGGCTCGTAGACCTGTTCAATGAATGGATCAAGTCAACTTGGAGCAAAAAATTGATGAGTCCAACCTTGGAGTCGCTGGTTTCTTCGGAGTGACCATGTTCCTGACCCGATCGACCTGCTTCTATGATTGGATTCATCTGGAGATCGGTGAAATTGAATTGGATAAAACCTCTCATTCCATGTCGAAATATTCGAATTTTCAATAGACGATTGTGCGGATGAATCCAGAGTGGATAATAAGATCCTGCGGCTCCTTCGGCTGTATCATGTTCAAAATGTTTTCGGTAATTGTTGGAATCATCTGACTTAGAGCATCGCCAAAAATGCGAATTCCTTCAAAGCTCGTAGACCTGTTCAATGAATGGATCGATTCAACTTGGAGCAAAGAATCGATTAGTCCAACCTTGGGGTCGCTGGTTTCTTCGAAGTAACCATGTTCGAGACCCGATCGACCCGCTTCTATGATTGGATTCATCTGGAGATCGATCAAATTGAATTGGATAACAGGTCACCTCTCCTTCCATGTCGAAATATTTGAATTTTCAATAGAGGATTATGCGGATGAATCCAGAATGGATTATAGGATCCTTCGACTCTTTGGGCTGTTTCATTTTCAAAATGCTTACGCTTATTACTGGAATCATCCGACTTGAAGCATCGCAAAAATGCTCATTCCTCCAAGGCTCGTAGATCTGTTCAATGAATGGATCAAGTCAACTTGAGCAGAAAATTGATGAGTCCAACCTTGGGGTCGCTGGTTTCTTCGGAGTAACCATGTTCCAGACCCGATCGACCTGCTTCTATGATTGGATTCATCTGGAGGTTGATTAAATTGAATTGGATAACAAGTCACCTCTCCTTCCATGTCGAAATATTCGAATTTTCAATAGACGATTATGCGGATGAATCCAGAATGGATTATAAGATCCTCCGACTCTTTGGGCTGTTTCATTTTCAAAATGCTTACGCTTATTGTTGGAATCATCCGACTTGAAGCATCGCACAAATGCTCATTCCTCCGAAGCTCGTAGACTTGTTCAATGAATGGATCAAGTCAACTTGAGCAGAAAATTGATGAGTCCAACCTTGGGGTCGCTGGTTTCTTCGGAGTAACCATGTTCCAGACCCGATCGACCTGCTTCTATGATTGGATTCATCTGGAGGTCGATAAAATTGAATTGGATAAAAGGTCACCTCTCATTCCATGTCGAAATATTCGAATTTTCACTAGAAGATTATGCGGATAAATCCAGATTGGATTATAGGATCCTCCGACTCTTTGGTCTGTTTCATTTTCAAAATGCTTACGCTTATTACTGGAATCATCCGACTTGAAGCATCGCAAAAATGCTCATTCCTCCAAGGCTCGTAGATCTGTTCAATGAATGGATCAAGTCAACTTGAGCAGAAAATTGATGAGTCCAACCTTGGGGTCGCTGGTTTCTTCGGAGTAACCATGTTCCAGACCCGATCGACCTGCTCCTATGATTGGATTCATCTGGAGGTTGATTAAATTGAATTGGATAACAAGTCACCTCTCCTTCCATGTCGAAATATTCGAATTTTCAATAGACGATTATGCGGATGAATCCAGAATGGATTATAAGATCCTCCGACTCTTTGGGCTGTTTCATTTTCAAAATGCTTACGCTTATTGTTGGAATCATCCGACTTGAAGCATCGCACAAATGCTCATTCCTCCGAAGCTCGTAGACTTGTTCAATGAATGGATCAAGTCACCTTGAGCAGAAAATTGATGAGTCCAACCTTGGGGTCGCTGGTTTCTTCGGAGTAACCATGTTCCAGACCCGATCGACCTGCTTCTATGATTGGATTCATCTGGAGGTCGATAAAATTGAATTGGATAAAAGGTCACCTCTCATTCCATGTCGAAATATTCGAATTTTCACTAGAAGATTATGCGGATAAATCCAGATTGGATTATAGGATCCTCCGACTCTTTGGTCTGTTTCATTTTCAAAATGCTTACGCTTATTGTTGGAATCATCTGACTTGAAGCATCGCAAAAATGCTCATTCCTCCAAAGCTCGTAGACCTTTTCAATGAATGGATCAAGTCAACTTGGAGCAAAAAAATGATGAGTCCAATCTTGGGGTTGCTGGTTTATTCGGATTAACCATGTTCCAGACCCGATCGACCTGCTTCTATGATTGGATTCATCTGGAGGTCGATAAAATTGAATTGGATAAAAGGTCACCTCTCATTCCATGTCGAAATATTCGAATTGTCAATAGACGATTATGCGGATAAATCCAGAATGGATTATAGAATCCTCCGACTCTTTGGGCTGTTTCATTTTCAAAATGCTTACGCATATTGTTGGAATCATCTGACTTGAAGCATCGCAAAAATGCTCATTCCTCCAAGGCTCGTAGACCTGTTCGATAAATGGATCAAGTCAACTTGGAGGAAAAAATTGATGAGTCCAACCTTGGAGTCACTGGTTTCTTCAAAGTAACCATGTTCCTGACCCGATCGACTTGCTTCTGTGATTGGATTTATCTGGAGATCGGTAAAATTGAATTGGATAAAACCTCTCATTCCATGTCGAAATATTCAATTTTCAATAGACAATTGTGCGGATGAATCCAGAGTGGATAATAAGATCCTGCGGCTCCTTCGGCTGTATCATGTTCAAAATGTTTTCGCTAATTGTTGGAATCATCTGACTTAGAGCATCGCCAAAAATGCGAATTCCTTCAAAGCTCGTAGACCTGTTCAATGAATGGATCGATTCAACTTGGAGCAAAGAATCGATCAGTCCAACCTTGGGGTCGCTGGTTTCTTCGAAGTAACCATGTTCCAGACCCGATCGACCCGCTTCTATGATTGGATTCATCTGGAGATCGATCAAATTGAATTGGATAATAGGTCACCTCTCCTTCCATGTCGAAATATTTGAATTTTCAATAGAGGATTATGCGGATGAATCCAGAATGGATTATAGGATCCTTCGACTCTTTGGGCTGTTTCATTTTCAAAATGCTTACGCTTATTACTGGAATCATCCGACTTGAAGCATCGCAAAAATGCTCATTCCTCCAAGGCTCGTAGATCTGTTCAATGAATGGATCAAGTCAACTTGAGCAGAAAATTGATGAGTCCAACCTTGGGGTTGCTGGTTTCTTCGGATTAACCATGTTCCAGACCCGATCGACCTGCTTCTATGATTGGATTCATCTGGAGGTCGATAAAATTGAATTGGATAAAAGGTCACCTCTCATTCCATGTCGAAATATTCGAATTGTCAATAGACGATTATGCGGATAAATCCAGAATGGATTATAGAATCCTCCGACTCTTTGGGCTGTTTCATTTTCAAAATGCTTACGCTTATTGTTGGAATCATCTGACTTGAAGCATCGCAAAAATGCTCATTCCTCCAAGGCTCGTAGACCTGTTCGATAAATGGATCAAGTCAACTTGGAGGAAAAAATTGATGAGTCCAACCTTGGAGTCACTGGTTTCTTCGAAGTAACCATGTTCCTGACCCGATCGACCTGCTTCTGTGATTGGATTTATCTGGAGATCGGTAAAATTGAATTGGATAAAACCTCTCATTCCATGTCGAAATATTCAATTTTCAATAGACAATTGTGCGGATGAATCCAGAGTGGATAATAAGATCCTGCGGCTCCTTCGGCTGTATCATGTTCAAAATGTTTTCGCTAATTGTTGGAATCATCTGACTTAGAGCATCGCCAAAAATGCGAATTCCTTCAAAGCTCGTAGACCTGTTCAATGAATGGATCGATTCAACTTGGAGCAAAGAATCGATCAGTCCAACCTTGGGGTCGCTGGTTTCTTCGAAGTAACCATGTTCCAGACCCGATCGACCCGCTTCTATGATTGGATTCATCTGGAGATCGATCAAATTGAATTGGATAACAGGTCACCTCTCCTTCCATGTCGAAATATTTGAATTTTCAATAGAGGATTATGCGGATGAATCCAGAATGGATTATAGGATCCTTCGACTCTTTGGGCTGTTTCATTTTCAAAATGCTTACGCTTATTACTGGAATCATCCGACTTGAAGCATCGCAAAAATGCTCATTCCTCCAAGGCTCGTAGATCTGTTCAATGAATGGATCAAGTCAACTTGAGCAGAAAATTGATGAGTCCAACCTTGGGGTCGCTGGTTTCTTCGGAGTAACCATGTTCCAGACCCGATCGACCTGCTTCTATGATTGGATTCATCTGGAGGTTGATTAAATTGAATTGGATAACAAGTCACCTCTCCTTCCATGTCGAAATATTCGAATTTTCAATAGACGATTATGCGGATGAATCCAGAATGGATTATAAGATCCTCCGACTCTTTGGGCTGTTTCATTTTCAAAATGCTTACGCTTATTGTTGGAATCATCTGACTTGAAGCATCGCACAAATGCTCATTCCTCCGAAGCTCGTAGACTTGTTCAATGAATGGATCAAGTCAACTTGAGCAGAAAATTGATGAGTCCAACCTTGGGGTCGCTGGTTTCTTCGGAGTAACCATGTTCCAGACCCGATCGACCTGCTTCTATGATTGGATTCATCTGGAGGTCGATAAAATTGAATTGGATAAAAGGTCACCTCTCATTCCATGTCGAAATAATCGAATTTTCACTAGAAGATTATGCGGATAAATCCAGAACGGATTATAGGATCCTCCGACTCTTTGGTCTGTTTCATTTTCAAAATGCTTACGCTTATTGTTGGAATCATCTGACTTGAAGCATCGCAAAAATGCTCATTCCTCCAAAGCTCGTAGACCTTTTCAATGAATGGATCAAGTCAACTTGGAGCAAAAAAATGATGAGTCCAACCTTGGGGTTGCTGGTTTCTTCGGATTAACCATGTTCCAGACCCGATCGACCTGCTTCCACAATTGGATTCATCTGGAGATCGATAAAATTGAAAATTCGAATTTTTCGACATGGAATGAGAGGTGAGCTGTTATCGAATTAAATTTTATCGATCTCCAGATGAATCCAATCGTAGAAGGAGGTTAGTTGGGTCTGGAACATGGTTACTCCGGAGAAACCAGCGACCCCAAGGTTGGACTCATCAATTTTTTGCTCCAAGTTGACTTGATCCATTCATTGAACAGGTCTCCAAACTTTGGAGAAATGAGCATTTTTGCGATGCTTCAAGTCAGATGATTCCAACAAAAAGTGTAAGCATTTTGAAAATGAAACAGCCCCAAGAGTCGGAGGATCCTATAATCCATTCTGGATTCATCCGCACAATCGTCTATTGAAAATTCGAATATTTCGACATGGAATGAGAGGTTTTATCCAATTCAATTTTACCGATCTCCAGATGAATCCAATCATAGAAGCAGGTCGATCGGGTCAGGAACATGGTTACTCCGAAGAAACCAGTGACTCCAAGGTTGGACTCATCCATTTTTTGGTCAAAGTTTACGCGTTTGATGATTGAACTGGTTATCGAGTTTAGGAGGACTGAGATTTTCTACGATGCTCTAAGACGGATGATTCCACCATTGAGCCCCGACATTTTGATAATAAAGCAGTTCAAATAGCTGAAAAATCCTATAATTTATTTTGGATTCATCCGGGCAATCAAGAATACGATGTTTCCTAGTTCATTTATCGAGAATTGCAATAGTTCAGAGAAGATTGTCATGCAATTGGGTATCAGAGTGGTGTTATATTGATTTAAATAAATTTTGAAATTCCAGAATTCTCATTTCATTTTTATTTATTATATTTGTGTGTTATTCATACACAACAATTAACGAATAACTCCATCGTCCGATAAGCATGACATTTTCTTCTTCATCCCACTTAACCCATTGTTCCAATTTTGATGTGTCGAACGCTGTGTCAGTCTGCCGCGGTCACTTCATTTCGGCGCTGTCATGTATTCGCTAGGTTAACAATTTAGCGGTTAAGATTTACGCTTGACACATGAGTCTGAAACTCTTCCGAACTTCAAGCAACTTCGACAAATGACGATACACGGTCGGTAAAATCGCCACTTTTCGGTTTGACCAGGCATTAATGAATAGTACTGTACGATGTTTGCTGGAGTTATATGCTGTTACGAGATCGTTCAAAATGTCGAGCCATTTGTAGGAACCGCGCAGACTGAACTGAAACCACATCTTGTTCTTGAGCGTGTGATTGAACCGCTCAACGATCGATGCCTTGAGATTGCTGTACGTCGAGTAGTGATTGATGCGGTATCGACTCATGAGACTCTCGAAGGACGCGTTGTAGAATTCTTTGCCTTGGTCGGTCTGTAGATTCGTCGGGACGCGACCCTGTCGTAGCACGAGCTCCATGGCAGCAGCGACATCTTTAACGGTTTTACGCTTCACGGGAACGGCCCAGGCATATTTGGAGAGCACATCGATTATGGTGAGCAAGTACCTGACACCGCGATTCTCCCGAGCATACGGCTGCATCTCAACGAGGTCAGCCTGCCAGGTCTCATCGAGTCCTCGCACGTCAAACTTGCGTCGTGGATAATTTCGTCGTGCTGGTTTGTGCAGCTCTTCCACCAATTTCCGATGTTTATCGTCCATGTCTCGTGTCCAGTGCTTTAATGGCTTCGGAATTGCGCATAGACAACTCTAAGGCCGTATCAATGTTAACGTTGACTATACTCAGCTTTTCATTCACTTGATTCTGGAGAATCTCGATATTCCGTTGCAGTTCATTCAAATCCTCCCTCAACCGAGTTGTGGTGAGCAACAGTGAGCTCAGAGTACTTTGAACGAGTCCTTTAGCGACACTCAGATTCACCGCGTCGTTCGGATCACTCGCCGCAGCAACGTTGCACAATCTTTTATCCTCTACGTCGTACTGTCCACCGGGGGTGAGCTTGAATCCAAAACCCGGAGGACCTCGCGCACCACCACCCTCCATTCGTCCTAGCTGGCGTCCGAACACGTCGACGCTCATTGTTCGAATGAGCCTGTGGAGTTCTTTCCTCCAACTATATCACAATGCCAGCCTCACGCAGCTCCTCAATGATCGAAATGATCTCGTTGATGTGACTGGGATTGCCGGCCGCTCGCTCTGCCATCAGTAGACGCAGTCGATCAACCAGCTCGTTCGGATCGTCCCAGTACACGTAATCCATCCGTGTATTCCTTCGCGCGATCTTGTATCGAGGCAACGCACCGCCCCCGGTGGACGATCTCTTGACCGTTCCCGCACCGATCAAGGGCGCCACCCAATCCCGGTACTTGCTGTTGTTTTGCCGATGCACGATCTCGTCCGGGCTGTAGTGTTTCTTGTGCGCGTTTGTCGTTTGCAGGATTTTCGCATAAATGTTCTTATCTTCCACGCTCACGAGATTCGCACTGGGTTCTTTCCTGAACAGCAGTTCGAGCAAGCCGATGCTCGAGCGATACTTGCTGTCACCTACAATAACGTTCTCGTTCTCGAATCGTATGGGCGAATCACCGATCATCATACTACCGTCCGGCAGCTTTCGAACTCCGTAAGTCATATCGAGATACTTTTTTCGATTCATGTTGAGCATGTACAGATATTTGTCCAGAGCCGGAATCGTCTGCTCCTCCTGCCTGTCAGGAGTCGACTGCACTTCGTCGTCGGAAGTTGTTTTCCGCGCACCACGATTTTCATCAATCGTCGTTGGCAGTTGAAAATATTCGTCGGCAGGTGTTTTCGGCACACGACGCGGATATTCGACTGGAGGTGTTTTTGATACGTGATGCGGATATTCGTCGGGAGATGTTTTCGACTCGAGTTTCGAGAAATCCGACCATTCTTCCTGCGCTACACTGTCATCGTCACCGTACGCAGTTTTGAAAGACGTCTCCATCTCATCCTCCTCCTCCTCCTCCTTCTTAGGCAACATCTTGCGCCTGACTCTGATGTTACGTGCGTTCACGAGTCGCTCGAGAGGCTTGACGATTGGTTTGAAAGTCTCATCCAGAGCTCTCTCCATCGTTTGCTTGTCGGCCTTGAGAAGCATGTACTTACGCTTCACAGCGTCCCTCATCTTCTCCAACTGATCGAGGGTTTCTTTCTCACGACGGAACTCAGCCGTCACACTGTCGCTTTGACCGACCATGATGCACTGCGACGAATCACGACGCGCGTGATGTATTTATGGCAAAACGATCGAAGCCCTTTCTGTACCTGCCGCATCCGCTTTCACGATCCTTGTCGATGACGAGAAATCCATGAGCGGAGTCGTTCCAGCAGGTGGAGCAGAGGTCTCTGAACTGCGCGTACTGCATGTCTGTGTTGACGTGATCGTCGTAGACGTGTCGGAGGTTCATCTCGTCCTGTCGAAAGATCACCAATAGATTGACGTTATCGCGTACCAGGTGCTTGGGGATCTGGGCGTAAGATTGACACAGGTAGAAGCAATCAACGTTCTTGTGTCTGCCCATGCAGTAGAAGGCTCTGACGTTGTCCTGCTTCTCGCAGGCTATGTCGTCGAATATGATGATGGAGTTGGGACGAGCGTCCGCGGGCGAGACCACTAGATCGTGTTCGCTGAAAGCAAAGTATCCGATGTCCTTGAGCGGTGCGAGGACTTGCTCGAGCAATTTGTACTTTGGTTGATTCAACGACTTTGAGTACACGTAGACGTTTTCGAATCTCAGACCATTGGGATGCGTGATGAGAGCGAGCAGAGCGTTGGTCTTGCCGCAGTTCGACAGACCGCAGAAGACTGCGCGAATACTGGCGGGCAGTAGTTCACCGTGTCGCTTGCACTGCTTCCGTTCCCCAATGAGCGCATCGAAATTCATCACCGGTAGTTTGCGTGCTTGCTCTCGGAAATCCATGACGTACTGAGCTGTCGGGGTATAAATAGCGCGCTTATATACCGGCAACTTCATTCATCGTCAGGATGCGCACAGGTCGTGGTCTCGTGAACAAGCTCATCAACAGACTCCCGATCGAACTGCACGTGCCGGGCTATCAGTACTGTGGACCAGGCACGAAGCTAGCAGAACGCGTTGCACGCGGTGATCCTGGTATAAATCCTCTGGACGCTGCATGCAAGGAGCACGATATCGCGTACTCGCAGAACCGTGAAAACGTTGCAGCGCGAAATTCGGCCGACAGAGTTCTAGCGGAAAGAGCCTGGCAGCGCGTACTGGCGAGAGACGCTGGCATAGACGAGAAGGTTGCCGCTTACGTCGTAGCAAACACCATGAAGGCTAAATCTAAACTCGGTATGGGATTGAAGAAGAAGCGAAAGCCGGGCATCACGATTTCTAAAATAGTGAGGGCCGCTTCGCGATCAACTGGGAAAAATTCACGCGAGATCATTCGATCGGCGCTCAAGAAGGCACGCGAAGCTGTGAAGCAAGCTGGTGGTAGGGGAAAGGTGCTCGTGCCTCGCGTACTACCTGTGCCGGAGAAAGTGGGCGAAGTGTTGCCGTTTCTCATTCCCCTGTTTGCCGGTTTGAGTGCAACGGGAGCGCTGGTAGGTGGCGCTGCAGGTGTGGCCAAAGCTGTAAATTCCGCTAAAGCCGCCGAGCGTCAGTTGCGAGAGAATCGCAGGCACAACGAGACGATGGAAGCTATCGCTCTCGGCAAGGGACTCTATCTCAAACCCCACAAAAAGGGATTCGGTATACACGTTGAGATGTTTAAAAAAAAAAAGTCCAACCGCCCAGGCGTCCGCTAACGGACGCTGACTTGCTCAAACACGCACAAGATATTCCCGACTTCCGAGGCGTATTCATGAGAAACGATTTGCCGAGGAGTGGTCCGCGCTACCGCGAATCGGCAATCGTCAATCTCGACGACAAGGAAGGACCGGGAACGCACTGGGTGGCATATCGGAAGCGTGGTAACACTGTCGTCTACTTTGACAGTTTCGGTGATCTGCAACCACCTCGGGAACTCATGGACTATCTCGGTGTGAAGGAGGTCAAGTACAATCACGCGAGATATCAGGATTTTGATACGTACGAGTGCGGTCACCTTTGTCTCAAATTCTTATATAATCAGTTGTAAGCGTGTTCGCGGAGTCAGTCGTACGTCAACCAGAATGGGGGATTCATTGACTCTCAGTCTGTCGGGAACCTCGTCCTCATTGTCAACCCAATACTTTCCACCCATCGAACTCGAGGCCGGCAAAAACTACGTTCTCGGACTCGTGGAGTTCCTATCGTTCAACTCTATACCCAACATCGATACCGGTAGAAACAAGTTTTACGTGGGTGATGAAGTGATCGTGTTACCAACGGGAAGCTACGAGATCGAAGATATCGAGAGATACTTGCAGGAAGCGCTTACACCCAGAGGCACATCCCTCAACCTCAGACCCAACAACAATACGCTGCGTAGCTTGCTCAAGTGCGACAAAACAGTGGACTTTCGACCGGAAGATTCCATCGCTCCCCTTTTGGGTTTTGCTCCGCGCGAGCTGTCACCGAATGCTACGCACAGCTCGGATCTGCCGGTAGCTATTCTCAGAGTCAACGCACTGCGAGTCGAGTGCAACATCACATCCGGTGCGTACATCAACGGACAGAGAGTTCACACGATCCACGAATTCTTCCCGGCAGTACCACCAGGATATAAGATCATCGAAGTGCCCTCGCAAGTCATTTACCTTCCGATCACCGTCAAGGTCATTGACCACGTGCAAGTACGCATAGTCGATCAGGACGGAGAATTGGTGAATTTTCGCGGTGAAACCATTACCATTAGGCTGCACGTTAGAGAAGCCAAGTAGAGGGGAGGTGACCATGGGTATTGTCTACAACAACAACATCGGGCTGGGCTATAAAAGAGAGTCGACATGCCAGTCTGGCATCAGTCGTCGACGAGTGACGAAAACGCTAACACGTCGCAACGCTCAATTCCTGAGAAGCCTCAGACTTCGAGTCATCGTCGGTGGTGGTGGTGGTGGTGGAAGAAAGTAACTTGCGTGATTTTTTGCTGCTGCTGGAATGGAAGAGGTGCTAAACGTGCACTGGCCCGTCGTATTCGACGAGTCTATAATGCACTATGAGATTCATGCGCATCAGCCTTATACTTCGTCGAGTTTCGCCAACAGCGACGAGATTCGCATATCCATCCAGCATCAGGACCTGTGTGTTCTACCGCAACAAAGCTCGCTGCACATCTGCGGTAGACTCAGCAAATCAAATGGCGTTGTAGTCACCGCTACACGGCTGGCAAACAACGCCATCTTACATCTGTTCGAGGAGATTCGCTATGAGATCAACGCCATCGAAATCGATAGGAGCAAAAACGTCGGCCTGGCGAGTCTCATGAAGGGCTACGTTTCATTGAGTCCAAATCGAATGTTCGCCCTTGAAAACTCTGGCTGGCTCGATGTCGAAGAGACGAAACAACTGACGGACGAGAGGGGATACTTCGATGTATGCGTACCGCTAGCCCTGATCTTGGGCTTCGCCGAGGACTACCGCAAGATCATCGTTAACGCGAAACACGAGCTGATTCCGACGCGATCGAGAAACGACACGAATGCCATCGTTCAAACACCTCTCGAGAATGGCGCCACTGAAGAATTCAAGATCGACATCGGTAAAATAGAGTGGCTGATGCCCTACGTCGTACCATCGGCCAAGCGCAAAATACGTCTGCTCAGCAGCATCGAGAGGGACATCACCATGTGTTTTCGCGTCTGGGAATTGTTCGAATATCCCATGCTTCCGAACACGACGAAACACGTTTGGACTGTAAAAACGTCGAATCAATTGGAGAAACCGCGCTTCGTCATTGTGGCCTTCCAAACGAATCGGAGATCCGTTCCAACGGCCAACGCCAGCCGGTTCGATCACTGCGACATAACAAATGTCAAACTGTTCCTCAATTCGCAGTGCTATCCTTACGGCAATCTCAATCTCGATGTTTCGCGCAACCAGTACGCTCAGTTGTACGAGATGTACACCAAATTCCAGACGGTTTATTACAGTAAGGAGGTGGAGCCTATACTGTCCAAGAGGGACTTTATAACGCATGCTCCACTCATTGTGATTGACTGCTCGAAGCAAAATGACGCGCTCAAACAGGCACCTGTCGACGTTCGTATCGAACTGGAGGCTGCAGCTAATTTTCCCGCGGGAACTACGGCCTACTGCTTGATCTTGCACGATCGTATGGTGGACTATAATCCCATAAGTGGGGATGTGAGGAAACGCCTCTAAAGGGAGGGGGGAAACGCCTCTAAAGGGAGGGGATGCCACCTATAAATAAGCTCGTCCGAGTCGAACCATCATCATCGTCGCCATGGAATACGTGGTGGACATGCAGGGCTTCCAGCGCAACAACAACGAGTTTGTCGTAAAAGAACTCTCAGTGGCTCTGCTCAATTCGGACGAGCAGCCGTTAACGTTCCTGTTCAAGCCACCGTTTCCGTGGTACGACCTCCCAGCCAGATACAAAGGAATAAATTACTGGCTCGAACGCAACTACCATCAACTAGGCTGGAGCACCGGTGACGTGTCCTACAGCGAGCTCGAGACCGTGCTTCGATCGACTCTGCCAAACGCCAGCGTCATCTACGTGAAGGGCGATCAGAAACAGCAGTGGCTCCAGCGATTCGGGTTCGATACACGTGACGTTGTAACATGTCCATCGCTCAGGACATCGAACAAAATGGCGGCATCCTGCCCCCACCACGATTCAACCCACTGCGCGCTTCGAAATGTCCTGACGTTGAGGAAGTTTCTGCGAGAGAGCCGCCCGTCCATTGGAAGATCGCTCAAACTGTTTCATCATCACGGTGGACTTCTCTCCAACATGGAACCCGAGGACATTGCTCAGCTACCCAAGGAATTCATCGTAACCTTCGCCGCATACAGCGTCCACCACGCCTGGGACAAATTACCCGAATTCCTGAAAAATGACCCCGAAGTCGTCCAGTGTCTACGATGCCTCAAACACGCCCCAACGAACAAGAATTTACTCGCACCCCTCAGAAGAGAATGTAAACAATGTATCTTGAATGTTCAATAAACACACACACACACACACGTATCACTGTAATCAACCGTGTTACCAATTTTTTCTAACCTCAACAATCCTAACCTCAACAATCCTGATAGTTGGCTATCCTGACAGTTGGGTATCCTGATAGTTGGCTATCCCGATCGCAGAGCTGCGCCTGTTCGAATTTCATCACGTTCGAATTTCCCGCTAGCGAGGATGTCTCCACGTTTCCCACCAAGGACTTCGCACTTTTCAAGCTTACCGCTAGAGGGCGTTTCACTTTTGCGGGTTCGTGTCTCGGCTAGAGGGCGTTCGTGTCTCCGCTACAGAGGGTTCGTGTCTCCGCTAGAGGGCGTTCGTGTCTACGCTAGAGAGGGTTCGTGTCTCCGCTAGAGGGCGTTCGTGTCTCCGCGTTCCCGCCAAAATTTGAATTTCCCGCCAAAATTTGAACTTCCCGCCAAAATTTCGTTTGGTATAGTCAGTAAAGTACATGTTTGGGTCAGATTTTCGAGTTACCCTCGTGTTTGGGTCGGAATTTCGAATTACCGACGTGTTTGGGTCAGAATTTCGAGTTGCCGACGTGTTTGTTTGGATTTGTTTGGGTTTGTTTGGGTCAGAATTTTCAGTTACCGACGTGTTTGGGTCAGAATTTTGAGTTACCGACATGTTTGGGTCAGAATTTCGAGTTACCGACGTGTTTGGGTCGGAATTTCGAGTTACCGACGTGTTTGGGTTTGTTTGGGTTTGTTTGGGTCAGAATTTTCTGTTACCGACGTGTTTGGGTCAGAAACTGCATTACCGACATGTTTGGGTCAGGTTAGGTAGGGTCGGGCGTGTTTGGGTTAAGAAAGAAATCTGCATTACCGACGGTCGGTAAGGTAGATCCCTGAAGGGGCCAGAAGCGGCCTAGGTATACTACTAACGATATCGCAAAGCAAGACAAAAGCGATGCTAGTCAAAGGCAAGCAACACGTTGAAAGACAACCGGCTATAAAAATCAATGGGAGAAATGTGCAATACTGCTTGCAGTATAAATACCTAGGAGTCACGGTAGACAGTAAGCTGCAATACAACACCCATGCAAAGAAGATCAGGGAGAAAACGACAAACTTCGCCATGTCGATCAGAAGACTCGCCAAAGAAGAATGGGGCATTAAGAACAGTGTCATCGAAAAGATGTATAGAGCGGTATTCATACCCATAACAACCTACGGAGCCCCTTTATGGTACGAAAGTACCCAAAAGGTTCTCGTACGAAGGCATCTCGACGTGGCCCAAAGATCGATCCTGCTGATATTAACTAGAGCATGCAGAACAACATCAACAGCGGCATTACAAGTGATGGCAGGCACTAAGCCGCTGGACCTGGAGATCACGGAAAGAGCACTCCGCTATCACATAAAGAAAAACAAGTACGCGAAATACAAAGAGTACGAATTTATACCACGAGATGACGAAGACGGCCTGGATGTCAAACGCGAAAAAGAGGAAATATCAAACGAAATAACGGAAGAGTGGCAGCGAAGATGGGACGAAAACGAGCACGGAAGGGACTTGTACAGATTTATAAAGGATGTAAATCACAAGAATAAGAACAAATGGTTCACACCGAACAAGTACGCCGTATACCTGATGACGGGATACGGCCCAATAAATGACACACTACACCGAAGAAATCTAAGCGACACCAACATGTGTGAAAAATGCGAAGCCGGCGCAATCGAGTCGGTAGAACATCTAATATATGACTGTGAAAAATACGACGACGTCCGATTTGAGGAAATTCGGAACGGGATAGCATACGAGAGCCTGATAAGCTCAGAAGACACATTTAAGAAGTTCAACAACTACGCAAAGAAGATCTTCGAGATACGGGATGAAGAATGACGGAAAAGAGTGAAAACCAAAAGCGCAAAAGAAAGAAAGTAGAAAAAGGTTCGCCTCCACGTGGCTAGGGATGGAAACAGTTCTAAGAACTGGCTAAGAACCTTACAAGTAAAATAAAATAACAACGAGTTAAATAAAAACAATGATAATAATAACAATATATATATATAATAAAAACATCGAATAACAACAACAAAGTAAAATAAATCAAAAAGTGAATAAAAACGAAGAAACTAAATAAAAACGAAAGTGAAATAAACATAAACAAATAATAATGTAAAACAACAACAAAAGAAATAAATACAACAAATAATAAACGAAGAACAAGAGCGGTAATGAGCGAAGAGCTCGAAAACCGCATAAACAAGAAAATAAAAAATTAAAAAAAAATGTCCCTATCTACATCCCCTACGGGGTCACCGATCCGTCGGTGATCAGGGCCTGGCGTCCCTGGCGCCCGAGCCGGGGGCGGATGAGCGCCATCCGTCTCCTAATTGCGTAGACTCCGCCGCCGCTTCAACGACCCTCGCAAGGCGTGGCGTGGGAACGTTGCGGCCCTCGGAGAACGGAGGCCTTGGCTTAACCGCCCGGGCCGCGAGGAAATAACCTCTATAAAAAATCCTCAATCCTAAGTTATGGTGCGCGGCGATGGGATGAATGGCTGACGAGTAGAGTCATTCCCAAGCGGCCAACCTCGGGGCACCTGGGAGCACCCCGTTGTATTTATCCCTTAACCGGCTATGGCGGCTCTGGCCGGGTGGACGTGTTGTTCCGACCATGCTCGTGGGATTCAAAATGGATAATTCAATAACAAAAACAAATAAAAACGCTGATGGGGAGGGGGGAAGTGACGGATCGCCGGTCACGGCGTCCGTGGGTGGTGCTGCAGAGGCAGCGGGGGCAGTGACGGTGACGGTGGTGGCGGACAAGGCCACCATGGGACCTCCAGCTCAGCCGGCTCAACCGGGACTGAAGAGGACGGCGTCGGGGTCGGGACTGAGGTCGGGTGGGGCGTCGTCGTCTGCACCGGAGACGACCGAGAGGGGGTTGAAGGGGAAGGCGAAGGGGAAAGCGGGGCCGAAAAGCTCAAAGGCCAAAACGGGGAAAAAGAAAAAGAAGTGGCAGAGAATAGTCGGGAGTGGGCGGGAGTCCGACGCAGCGTCATCGGACGACGACATGTCGATCTCGATGTCGGTGTCGAGCGACACCGACGCGAGCTCGGCCGTCCCGCTGGTGGCGCCGCTGATGGAGCTGTCCGCGGAGGTGGCGGTGGCGGCGGCGGCGGCGGCGGATCCCTCGTCGGCGGTGCCGGAAACGGACCAGGAAACATGGAGGGTCGCGGAAAGGAGGAAGAAGGGAGGAAGAGGGCACTCGCGGAGGATTGCGGCGAGGAGGAGAAGGGAGACCGCGGCGGATCCGATCGACGGTGCGAGTGACCGAGCGGTGAGGCAGACGCAGGGGCAGGTTGGGTCTACCGTGCCCCCCCTGCGGCGACAGGCGACCGGTCTGGTGGTCCCGGCCACCGCCTTCGGCGGCGGAGGGGGCCTCTCGCGACGGGTGGAGCTGGAGGAGGTGGTGGGGCGGGCCGAAGAATTGGCGTCGGAGGTGAGATCGGGGGTCAGGGACCCGGCCAACAAAGTGGCGAAGACCGTCGCCACGTATGTTGAGGAGAGGCTGGCGGGGATCATATCCCTCCTGGTCGCTGTGACCGGGAGGGTTCATGGCCTGTCGGGGGAGTGCGCCGGTCTGCGAACCGCGCACGAGGCGGCCTTGTGCCTGGTCGGCGAGCGCGCAGTGGTCGGTGGGCCGGGTCCACGCCCCGCCGCCCCTCCGGGACGGCCTGCTTCGTTTGCGGCGGCGGTAGGTGCGGCGTCTGCAGGTACGGGGTCCTCCGCGATTGCCGGGACCCGGTTGGCACCTGCACGTCGCCCAGAGCCACGAAAGACGCGCGAACCTCGGCACGCCGTTTTTGTGAAGGCGACGGACGGGAAACTGGCCCCTGCCAAGGTCAAGGCGCGGCTGGTGAAGCTCGTTAACCCCGGTGAGGCGTCTGTCAGCGTCACCGGGGTCAGGACCGTACCGGGGGGGGTTATTGTGGAGACGGCAGCGGCCTCCGATTTGCAGTTTTTCCGGGCCAGCGATGCGATCCACGGCGGAGGGCTGACGGTGACGGCACCGGAACCTCCGCGCAGGAGGATCGAAGTCTTCGCGGTCCCCAGCGACGAAACAAAGGGAGGGCTACTGGATGCCCTCCGTACGCAGGCCGCTTCGGATATGGGGGAGGACTTCCGGGCGTCCGTTCGGGTCGCCCGGAAGTTCTAGGGTAGGCGGGCGAGGCCTCCGGCCAACAACTACGTGCTGGAGGTCACGCCCGAGGTCGCGACCAGGCTGATAGCGAGGGGGCGGCTGCTCCTTGGGTGGCACTCCTGTGTCGTCTCGGCACAGGGCGATGGATGGAGCGTGCCCATTCTACCGGGCCGCGCTCGAGGACGTCAAGCGAACGGCTGCGTGGGAACGGGCGCGCCTGGGGGCCCTGATGGGCCCCGCACCGGCCATCCAGAAGGGATAGGCCGTCTCGAAGAGTGGGTGCCGTCGCCGCTGCCGGGGGGCTGGGGGATCGGGAGTCATCGGGACTCCGCGTCCTCCAGCTAAACTGCCAACGGTCCCGGGGGGTTATGGCCAAGCTCGGCCAGGTGCTCACCGAGGGTCGCTACGACGCCGCGCTCCTGCAGGAGCCTTACCTGCGGGCGGGTGGCGTCGTGGCGGGACTCCCGGCCTGGATGCGGGTGTTCCAGAGCGGCGACGGCGGAGCGGCGGTTGTCCTCGCCAACGCGTCGATCGACGCGACGGTGGTCGCGGTCCCTGGCGGTGAGGGAGGCGCCACAGTGTGGGCACGCGGTGTTTTTGGTACTCTGTACCTAAGCTCCGTGTACCGCCGGCACGGGGTATACCCCTCGACGGCTACTTTGAATACCTCGAGTGGGTGTTCTCAGAGCTGCGAGGGGCGCCCGTGCTAGCAGGCATGGATGCGAACGCCGTGTCCCACCTGTGGCACTCCAAAAACCGCCTAGGGGACACCAGAACGAGGTCAGGGGCGGTGAGTTTGAGGCCTTCATAGTCGCATGCGACGTGGAGATCTTGAACGAACCGTCCCGCCACTGGACGTTCGACGGACCCACGGGTAGGTCGGACATCGACGTCACTCTGGGAAAGGGTCTTGAGCGAGTGTACCGGGCCCGGTGGGTAATCCTGCCGGAACTGGTGCACTCGGACCACAATTCGATTTGTGTGACCCTCTCCCGGATGGACGGAGATGCCGACCTTCCGCTACCTGTCCGCAGGTGGCGGACCGTCAGCGTCGACTGGGTGGCCTACGGCGGTGGCCTTGCGCAGGCCGCGCAGGGCATCGACCGCGACGCGTTGGCAAGGGAAGGGCCCGCTGCCTTCACCGGGACGGTCGCCGCTCTCGTTCAGGGAGTGAACGACGCCCGGCTGCAGGCGGCGGGCACAGCACCGCGGAGGAGGTCCCGCTGGTGGTGCCGGGAACTGGCCCAGGCGAGGCGACTCGCCAGACGGGCCAGGGTGGCACTCCAGCGGGCGAGGAGGCGCGAGGCGCCCGCGGCGGACCAGGAGGTGCTCCGGGGTGCTTACCGTGAGCTGTACCGGAGCTACCATCGTCTGGTCCTCGAGAAGAAGGAGGGAGATTGGCGCGACTTTGTCGGCGGGCCCGGAAACGGTAACTCCTGGGGAGACGTTTATCGGATCCTCCGGGGTCGGCGGGGCCCAGTCGATATTTTAATTTAAAATTATAAAATTAATAAAAACATTACATTTATCCAGTAGCGCCGGGATTTCATTTAACCGATTGATCCAGAATCTTTAAGGGGTTAACCGGGGGTCATAACGTAACGTAACGTGGGGTCGTAATTGACCCCAATTTTGAAAAATTCATATTTCTGGTAAAATTTAACAAAAAGGGTTCAACTTGGGCTCATTCTTTTCGTTTTTTAATGCAGAATCATGTGAGCCTGGGGCGATTTTGCTCCGAATAAAAGAAATAGTGCAAAATGCGATGAAGCCGTAAAAAAATAGGAGAATGAAGGGAGAAGGGTGAAATCTCGCCGGGACTTTTTTCAGCGATTGCCGAAAAGTCTGGATGGGATTTTTTAAGGAATTAATCAAGGATCTTGCCAGGATTTTTTTAAGGCATTTGCCAAGAGTCTGAATGAGACTTTTTAAGGGGTTGACCGGCGGTCGCGACAGAAGTTTTTCGAGTCTGGAACGGTCACTTCATTTTATTTGTTCTATTCCGGTAACGTGCGGTCATGAATGACCCCAGTTTCGAAAAATTCATATCTCTGGTAAAATTAAACGAAAAGGGTTCAACTTGGGCTCATTCTTTGCGTTTTCTAATGCAGAATCACGTAAGCCCGGAGCAATTTTGCTCGGAGTAAAAAATTTGGTCGAAAATGCGATCGAACGATAAAAAAAACGAGAGAACGAAGGGAGAAAGGCGCGAGGAAGAACGGAAATATCTCGCCGGGACGTTTTTGAGGGATTGGCGAAGAGTCTGAAAGGGATTCTTAAGGGGTTAACCGGGGATCTCGACGGAACTTTTTTGACCCTAGAACGGTAATTTTATTTTATGTGTCCTATTCCGGTAACGTGGGGTCATAAATGACCCCAAATCTGAAAAAATCATATTATCGTAAAATTTAACGAAACGGGTTCAACTTGGGCTCATTATTTTCGATTTTTAATGCAGAATCACGTGAGCCTGGGGCAATTTTGCTTGGAATGACAAAAGTAGTCGAAAATGCGATGAAACGATAAAAAAAACGGAAGAACGAAGGGAGACGGGTGCGAGGAGGAAAGGAAAAATCTCGCCGGGACGTTTTTGAGGGATTGGCGAGGCGTCCGGACGGGATCTTTGAAGGGGTTGACCGGGGATCTCGACGGAACTTTTTTACGGAATCGATTCAGAGTTCGATCGAAATATCTTTAAATGATTTTTAAGGGGTGGACCGGCGGTCTCAACGGAAGTTTTTTGACCCTAGAACGGCAACTTTATTTTATGTGTCCTAGTCCGGTAACGTGGGGTCATATATATATAATAACCCCAGTTTTGAAAAATTCATATCTCTGGTAAAATTTAACGAAAAGGGTTGAACTTAGGCTCATTTTCTTTGTTTTTTAATGCAGAATCACGTGAGCCCGTAGCAATTTTTCTTGGAGTAAAAAAATTAGTTAAAAATGTGACGAGACAATAAAAAAACGGGAGAACGAAGGAAGAACGGAGAAATCCCGCTAGGACTTGTGAGACCGGTGGTTTTTATGGGATTAGCGGAGAGTCTGGACGGGATTCTTTAAAGGGTTGTCGAGGGATCTCGATGGAAGTTTTTTAAGGGATCTATTCAGAGTTCCATCGAGATATCTTTAGGATTTTCAAGGGATTGAACAAGGATCTCAATGGGAGTTTTTAAGGGAGTAATCAAGAATCTCGCCGAGACTTTCATTAGGGATTGCTCAAGAGTCTGGACGGGATCTGTTAAGGGCTAGACTAAGCGTCTCTTCGCGTTGGTTATAACAGATTGGCTGAGAATCCGGACGGGATTTTTTAAGGGGTAGAGTAAGAGTTTCGCCGAGGTTGTTTAAACAGATTGGCCAAGAGGCTGGACTGGATTTTTTAGGGGGTTAATCATGACTCTCGCCGAGATATTTAAAGACATTTACCACGGCTGTCGACGGAAGTTTTTGAAGAGATTTGTTCTCTCCAGACCAATCAACCAGAACAAATAATCCCTCTATTATTAAGCAAAATGTTGATAAATATTCTGCTTCTCAAAAAGAAGTGAATTCCGTGGAAAAATACTTCATAAAAGTAAAAAAAAAGACGCCAAGTATTAAAAAGTCGCAACCTCAGTTGGAAAGTTTTTCTTCACTGCGTACCATCTTTGAATCTTGATAAAAATCTCAAAAATTGTGAAACTGAATTGACACAAAAAAAAATGAAATCATTGCAATATAGCCAAGAATTCATAACTAAATGAATTTTACAGGGAAACGTACACTCTGAAGGCATTCGGTTTAAGGGTTTCTCTATCCCGAATTGAATTCCCCGAATATCAATACTATTATTGGGTGTGTTTAGAGCAACTCTAAGTTGAGCAAGTTGAGTCCCACAGGAAACGATACATAAAAAGGCCACGTTCGCGTACAAGGGCACGCGTACACGTACACGTACTTACCGGACGAATTGACTGCAGAGATTATACAAAAACTTGGCGTGCATGGTTTTCAAAAATAATTTCGGCGAAGAAATAACTCATCCATATTTACACGTACTGTGGAAGCCGCTGAGAGGGGGGCGGGGAACAGTTCGGGTACATTAAGGAACAAAGAGGTAAAATGGCACATTCAACGCCGAACGCGCTGTTTTCAGGACGAGTCGTAGCCAAGCGCGCGAGGCGGAGATGAGGACTGAAAACAGCGCGTTCGGCGTTGACTGTCCTTCCTCAGCGCATAAGATAATACACAGCAGGGGGTTCAACGGGTGATATTTAATTGGGGAAAAGTTCGTGAAATTTATATAGAAAATACTGTCAGTTATCTCGTACAGCTTGTTTTCAATGCAAACTGACTTATGAGGACTGAAAACAGCGCGTTCGGCGTTGACTGTCCTTCCTCAGTGCATAGGATAATTCACAGCAGGGGCTTCAACGGGTGATATTCAATTGGAGAAAAGTTCGTGAAATTTAACTATGTGGAAAATACGGTCATTTATCTCGTACAGCTTGTTTTCAATGCAAACTGACTTATGCCATCCGAAGATGACAATTCTCTCATCATAGACGGAAAACAGGATGATCGATTAACAAAAAGGCAAAATGGCACATTTCACGCCGAACGCGCTGTTTTCAGGACGAGTCGTAGCCAAGCGCGCGAGGCGGACATGAGGACTGAAAACAGCGCGTTCGGCGTTGACTGTCCTTTCTCGGTGCGTAGGATAATTCACAACAGGGGGTTCAGCGGGCGATATTCAATTGAGGGAGAGTTCACGAAATTTAACTAGAAAAAACTGTCATTTTTCTCGTACAGTTCGTCTTCAAGTCTTCAATACAAACTGACGTATGCTATCCAAGAATGAAAATTCTTTTATCATAGACGAAAAACGGGATGATCATTAATCTAGTTGGTACATTCGATTATCTTGTCTTCCCGAAATTATTTTTGTAAACCATGCACGCCAAGTTTTTGTATAATCTCTGCAGTCAATTCATCCGGTAAGTACGTGTACGTGTACGCGTGCCCTTGTACGCAAACGTGTCCTTTTTATGTATCGTTTCCTGTGAAACTCAACTTGCTCAACTTAGAGTTGCTCTAAACACACCCAATAATAGTATTGATATTCGGGGAATTCAATTCGGGATAGGGAAACCCTTAAACCGAATGCCTTCAGGGTGTACGTTTCCCTGTAAAATTCATTCATTTATGAATTCTTGGCTATGTTGTGTAACGGAGCATTCTCGAGAATAAGGAAAATTGGGAGAAATTTCCCCACCATCTCGAGAATGCCTCGCGATCCCCAGTGATCGCGAATCGAAGAATGTCAAATTAGTCGCTCTCTGGCAATTGAACCTGAGCGAACTCATAATCATATCTATTATAATCGACTTCAGCCCTCTCGGCTATAACTTATTCGCCAATCAAATCCATAACGGATCCAAATACCGTCGATCGCAGTATCATCAAACTTGTCGTCGCCGGGATTTGGGTCTATCATCAAAAAAGACTCGTTTTCAACGTCATCGTCGCACCATCGTTCGGGTTCGTCATCGCAACCAACGCTCTCTACAAGGGACTCAGGAGGCATAGGATGACTCGCCCAAATAATAAGATAAGATAAGTCGATTCGGTACTAAAACCACACTCACGCGATCTATCTGTAAATAATTTATTTAATCATCCGCATCGGGTCGTAACCCCGCATTGTACGCGACTTCGATGCGTCCTGTATTCGGTGATTCGAAAGAAATAACGCGTTAAACAAATAAAGCTTAATTTGTAAAAAAGAAAAAAAATCGAATATTACAGTTGCAATGATTTCATTTTTTTTTGTGTCAATTGAGTTTCACAATTTTTGAGATTTTTATCAAGGTTCAAAGATGGTTCGCAGTGAAGAAAAACTTTCCAACTGAGGTTGCGACTTTTTAATATATATGTCTACAGTAAATCTCAATAAAACGGCAGTATTTCTTTGTTTCCTTATTTCTTCTCCTTGGGATAGGTGTTTTCTTCCAATTTTCAACGTCTACATCTCAAACGATGGATAGATTTTTCTGGAAATAGCATTTTCATAACTGGTGAAAGCGATAGAACCAAAAGTGTGCGTCCAATCTTAATAAGTTGTTTTTTATTTGAAGGCAATTTAAGACACTAGTTATACTTAAAAGATTTAATTTTAAATGTATTTAAGCAATCAATTTTACCTAATTGAGCAAGGAAATTTCGAAACAATAAAATTTCCCTCTGAAAATTCTACCACTCTATCAATTTTTTATTTTTTGTCACTTTTTACGGTATCCATACCAATCACATCCGTAGTTTCAAAGAATTTTCTTATTTATTTATTTTCGCCGAAAATTACATATGGGTTAATTTTTACGGATCACCATTTTTTTTATTAGTCAATATTGAATAAGCCAGAAGATGAATTCCAAAAATATCTACACCTTATGATCTCACGAAAATTCAGTAAATATTGACGCATTTTCATAGTTATCATAACTCCCCTTTTTTTTAACGGTGTTATCTGGGAATCACTTCTGTTCAGTTTATGACTCGCTCTCAAAATTAGATTTCAAATACGACGTAGAAGCAGTAACAAAACAGCGATCGCGGCATATATTCACCACAGTCGGCTATTTTTGTTTTACACGAAAGCAGTCACTTGTAATTCGAGACTATTTAAAACGAAAGTGTAAATATTAATCAAAATGAAGATAAATCCTTTGAACGTTATTAGAATGCTTCTCGCAACTTTTGAAGTTATGCATTTACCGGATTCACCAGTAAATAACGATGAAATACAATTGAAAGAAAACTTTGAAAATATTTTGTTGACTGCAATGAACGAATACAGTGGTTTCGAAATGGTTGAAGAAAATTCTTTGCATTTTGAAGAACCGTTCAAGGATTGGGAAATGGAAATTGTTGAAGATAAAGAATGGTCAAACGCCCTGCATGAACCAGAATTTCCGCCTGATACATGCACTCGTGATGACGAAGGCTTATCTTACGAGTACAAATTAAGGGCCGTTGAGTATTGGCGCAGCGGGAAGAAAGGAAATTTAGGTTTGGGCAGTGTTAAACAAAAGTTCAAGAGAGTGCAATCTATAAGACAGTTGCGGCGGTGGGCGCACAATTTGAACAAAGGGGGCACGTACAAAGAAAAATTAGCACGTATTTGTGCTTACACTTTGGAAAATTTCAAAGTTGCTGTGGATGCTGGTTTGATAGTGCACGATTCCGATTTGAAAAGATGGGCCTTACATGCTCAAAGAGAAATAGGGCATACCGATTTTCGTTTCAAAGTATCTCGTACGTGGATAAACTCATTCAAAGCAGCTCATCGTATCGTATCGAGAAAAATAAATAAATTCGTTACATCTAAAACAATTGAAGATGGAACAGTGTTGGAACAACATATTCTAAAATTTGTCGATGACGTAAAGCAAAATATTAAAACTTACGGATTGTCAAATACATTCAACGCAGATCAGAGTGGCTTCCAACTAGAAATGCATTCCGGAAGAACTTTAGCAGTCGAAGGAGAAAACCAAATACAATGTCTTGTACAATCAGTCTCTTCTATGACCCACAGTTACAGTATTCAACCGACTATATCAGCTGATGGTAAGCTGTTATCTCCTCTATTTTTGGTTTTAAAAGAACCAACTGGGAAGATTGGTCCAATAGTGGAAAAGACGCTTTTCAGACCGGATAATGTGTACATAGAAGTATCCAAGTCTGGGAAGCTTACTTCAGGTATAAATTACACACCCACTGTTTTTGTATAGATATTTTTTCGAATGATGAAAATACGTTTTTCTATTTTCAGATCATTTCAAAACTTGGTTACAGCATGTATTGTTCCCGAAAATTGGTCTAAAATCTTTATTACTGATTGATTCTTGGACTGGACACTGTTCCCAAGCTGTACTTGATGTGAAACCTTCAAATAGAGATGTCAAAGTAATGATTATACCTAAAGGAACTACCGGAAAAATTCAACCCCTCGATGTTTTTGGATTCCGAGTATGGAAATATTTTGTTAGAGATTTTTCTGATCATTGTCTTTTGATGGATTATGATATTGATTTGCATTTGAGAAACAATATCATAAAGCTGCAGTCACTCGTGCATAACCAACTGTCGTCACCGCGTTATATCGATCTTTTCAAATATTCTTGGTACAAAAGTGGTTACATAGAAGAAAAATCAGCGAATTTTGAAAATCCTGTAGATTTTGCATTTGGAGATTCCTGCAACTCACATTGTGAAGTTGCAGGATGTGAAAATGTTGCTATTACTCGCTGCTCCTGGTGTAAAAAGTCGCTATGTTTTAAACATTTTTTTGATGACTATCATTACTGCAGTACATACAACGGCTAGAATAGCCTGCGATTATATATTCGCTTCTATCTATCGCTACAGTGATTATTTTGTTAGACTGTTTACCTATCATCAATAAAAGATAAAAGCATGTTGCACGTTTTCGTTTTTTTTTCGTTGACTACACAGTTTTTCTATGTGACATCCCGAAACTTTGTCTATCTACCGAAACAAATATGTGTAAACGCTTATCGTACGCCTATATTATCTCATTGCCAAATATAAATCAATCGGAATTATCGATAAGCCATATATGTATACTTTCTCATCGAAAAATCGATCTATAAATAAGTTGGCTTCTAGATAAAACCGTTCATTTAATGATATATACGTGGCACGGTTGTTGTAAATTTGAAGAAAACACGTATCACGAGGAGAAGAAATAAGAAAACAAAGAAATACTGCCGTTTTATTGAGATTTACTGTAGACATATATAGGGGTAGTTCACTCCCTTAACTTCATTTGCGGGAAAAACGCAAAAACCCGTATCTACTACTTTTTTGCCCTCTTCAAAATGCAATTGAAAACATCGAGATAGGTGCTATAGTTTTTTTGTTATAACGATTTTGTGAATTTCAACCCCTATAACTTTTTTCCTATGCAACCCCCCGATATGAAACCAGTTGCATTTTCCATCGTTTATCATTAAGTTGATTATCCATTTGGGTGCATTCGCTTATCTCGAGTGAAAATAGGCGAAACCTGAAAACTACCTCTCGGAGGTCTCAACTTTAGGGGATATTTTCACCTCTTAGAAACGTTTATCCGCCGATCAAAAAAAATACGTGTCTCTTAGATTTTGATGAAGAATAACCTATTTCAATTTCATCAAAATTGAAGGAGGTCAGCGGAAAGACTTTCCTTGTAAGTGCAGCGGACCGCCACCACCAACGGCCGCAGGCCAATACCAGTGCGCGCACTGTAACCGATCTTTTAACACCAAAATCGGCCTATCCCAACACGAGAGACACGAGCACCCTAGGGCAAGAAACGAACAAAGGGAAGCACAAGCCAACAGGCCACGAGGCGCAACCGCCAGGCAGAACCCACTGTGGTCAGAAGAAGAAACGGCACTTCTCATAACGCTGGACAGACGATTCAGAAATAGTAGGTATCCAAACGTAGAAATACAGGCATACCTACCTAACAAAACGTACAGACAAATCGGGGAAAAAAGAAGACGTATCCCACAGGACGAACAAGAGGCTGAATCGGAATCTGATGCAGAATCAGGGGAAATTCTAAGCAGTAGCACGGGTGATGAAGGAGAGTACTATGACGCGGAGGAGGCTGGAGAACATCAGAGCCCCGCTCTCGCTCATAACGCGCCAGCACAGGAGGAAGAAGACCCTAGCCAAGGTGCATGGGAAAGGACGATGGACGAGTATATTCTCTCCATCGAGCTAAGCGCTAATAACAAATACAGGAGCAGCCTGGAAAGGCTGAGAGAAATCTGGCTAGCCCACAGAGCGGGGCCACAATTGCGGGAGCATATAGACGCCTTCGTGCGCGAAATGGGCTCTGCATTTATGAGGGATAAAAGACAACCCGACCGCTCCCGCAGGGCGGATAATAAAAGAGGGACAAGGAGAGAGGGGCGACAGAATCGCAGGCGAGCAACGGCGAACCAACGCCGAAAATTTAGGTACGCTAGGTGCCAGGAACTTTACCGAAAATGTCCAAAAAGATTAGCGGACATCGCCCTATCAGGCGATTTCTCTTTTGCCGATGTAAGAAAGGACCCCCCCCCCCCCTCCCCCCCAGTGGGAGCAATACGAGGGCTCTACGAGCAACTGTGGGGAGGAGCCGGTCCTGAGATAAACGAACTCATACAAGGCGAAAGACACGATGTCAAATAAATTGACATCGTGTCAATATTCTCGCCAAATAAATGAAGTCTTCCCACCAATAAAAGTGGAAGAAGTAAAAGCTAGGATCTGCAGAACAAAGAGCAAGACGGCAGCAGGCCTAGACGGAATAAAGAAAGGCCACATATCAACCAAAGGAGTGGCTGAGCTCCTCACAGTATTGTTTAACATACTAGTACGACACACCATCTTTCCAAAAGAGTGGAACAGCAACCGAACGGACCTGATCCCGAAGGATGGAAAAGATCATGGTGACATCAAAAACTGGAGACCCATAACGGTCGGATCACTACTAGGTAGAACTTATACCGGACTGATCGACCAAAAGTTGAGAGGGTTCATTAAGCAGTCCATCAGGCAAAAAGGTTTTACTGCCGAGGATGGCTGCAGATCGAACACTCTCATTCTAGAGGAAGCGATCGAGTCGATGAAAGGACACTACGGAGGAGTAGTGATGATAGCAGATGTATCCAAGGCGTTCGATACCGTGCCACATGGCGCAATAAGGCCAGCACTCGAGAGAAAAGGAGTGCCGGACCATGTCACCAAACTAATCGAAGGAATGTACACCGAGTGTGTAACGTCGATAAAAGGGCCAGAAGGACAAAGTGTCATAATCAAGCTGGAAAGGGGTGTAAAGCAAGGTGATCCCCTATCGCCTTTGCTGTTTAATTTAATAATGGACCCAATCATAAATCGTATAGATAAAGAGGAAAACAGAGTGAGAATAGGTGAATCCAATCTTACAGTCCTGGCCTTCGCGGATGACGTCGTCATCATGGGGAAGGACAAAGAAGCCGCTCAGGCAAAAGTCGACAAATTGGACGACTACTTACTCAAGCTCGGAATGAGCTAATCAGCGTCCAAATGTTCAGCCTTCGAAATCATTTCTAGCAACAAAACATGGCACACACGTAACCCGAAGCTACATATACGGGACGACGAAATTCCAGGCGTGGAGGCAGATGAAATGTTTAAATATCTGGGCACGCGCTTCGGTCCCTGGACAGGGCTGCAAAGGGGGAAGGAAATCCCGAAGATAGCGGAGGCTATCGGAAATGTGCGAAGTCTGAGTCTTAAGCCGCACCAAAAAGTCGACATAATAACAGGCTACATCATACCGCATTTTATGTATGAACTGACCGCAAGCCCATCGGCAGCCGGCATACTGGAAGTCCTGGACAACGACATCAGGGTCCAGATCAAAGAAATTTTAAAATTGCCGCTATCAACGGCTAAAGGCTTTTTCTACACGCCAAAAAGAGACGGAGGTCTGGGCTTGATCCGGATTGCAAGAGCCGTGCAATTGCTCACTATTAAAAGCGGCATTACAACGGCCGAATCGGAGGATCATATCCTCCGTGAGATAAATTAGAACCCCAAGTTCCAAAAGCGAATCGACCGCAGCTCAGAAGTCCTTCGAACCACAAGACCGATAAATAAGGCTGACTATGAGCGGGTCAAAACCATCACAAGAGAGCGAGAAAGAGAGGCCTGGAAAAGCCTACGGTCACAGGGACAGGGCGTGGAAGATTTCAGAGGGGACAAATACGGAAATTGTTGGCTTAAAAATCCGAGGCTCCTCAAAGCCTCGAGATACATGGATGCAATACGAATGCGCACCAACACATTCGGAACGAGGGTGGTTCTAAGCCGAACATCGGCCAACGCCCCGACAATCTGTCGTCGTTGCAACCTACAGCCGGAAACACTGGGCCATGTTATTGGACAGTGCGTATTCACCAAACCAGCAAGAATGCGAAGGCACGACCAGGTTAAGGAGTTGATCGCTGACCGAGTGGCAAGGAGCCACACCGTAATGATGGAGCCAACCATCGACGAGGGTGGGATGCTCAAAAAGCCTGACATGATCATTAAGATGAATGATGAGGTACTAGTGGTAGACATAACGATACGATATGAGAAAGGCGCGTACCTCGCAGAAGCGGAAAAAGAGAAAAAATCAAAGTACCAAGGAGTAGCCAAACTCATGGCCCAAAGACTTGGAGCAGCGAAAAGTCAGGTAATACCAATCGTAATTGGTAGCAGGGGAGCCATGCCACGACGAACGGTAAATGCCCTAGACAAATTAGGCATAAGCAAAAAGGACAAGCTAACGATCGCGCTGATGACGTTCCGGTCCTCGATAGAAATCGCCAATGCTTTTATCGATTATTGACTTATCCA
>OY998133.1:14105070-14142570 GCA_963921915.1 Hyposoter dolosus
CTACAAGTAGAGATGCACACGTGCAAACAGAACCATAACGAAAGCATAGCAGAGTTTGGTAAAAGATTACAAGTTCTCACAATGGAACTAATAGAAGCAAGCATAGAAAACGAATCTTCAATAGTGGAAAAACTCGCGGTAGAACGCTACGTCAGAAAACTAGCGTTATCAAATTTCGAACGAGGACTCAAAAAAGAGTATCAACTCCTCGTCAAAGCCAAAGGGTACCCAGATCTAACTTCTGCAATAAAAGGGGCCCAAAACGAAGAAACAGTCCTGCAAGGCTACGAATCCGTAGCGAAACAGACGCACCCCGAGAGGCGTCACGAATTTTGCCAAAAGTGCAAAAAACCAGGTCATTCGGCCAAAGACTGCCGAAGCTCGAATTTCAACGGACGAAGCAATTTACCCGTTCCGACAGGTAACATAGGGGCAATAACCTGCACCTACTGCAAAAAACCAGGTCATCACTGGAAAGAATGTCGCAGTAGGCTATATAAACAGCAAAATCAGCAAAACAACTCTGGTCAACGCCAAAATTACTCGCAGCGAGGTTCCGGACGAAACCGGGGAAACTTCAACGGACGGGCAGGTTACAACAACCGCAACAACAACAACGGCAACAACAACAACAACCGTAATAACAACGGTCCCCGCGCTTCAACAAGTGAGAGCACAAGCGACCAGAATAAGACCACAGTGGGGTCATTCACGGTCAATGCAATCGAGGCTCACGAAAATTTCACCGTCAGCACAATTTCCGAGCAGCGAGCTACAGGTCAGCTCAAAAGTACTGGGTCAACCGCGAACCCAGCAAGCGTTCAAATACACGCTTTAAATCCTGAAGACTCAGCAAGCGATTTCTACATCGCATCACCGCAGGCAACTGAAAAAATTCTCACGTTAAAAGGCGACACAGGAGCACAATGCTGCTTAATCAAGAAAAGTGCCATCCACCCCGATACCAAGGCGTACAACGAGACACTGGAGCTGAAAGGGGTAGGAGGAAAAACTTTCCACGCTTTATGCAAAGTGGAACTGGTGTTGGAAACACCAGCTGTCAACGTCCGCCATGGATTCTTCGTCATCGACGATGGGATCGGGATCAATACCGATGGAATCCTGGGAATGGACTTCATAAAAAGGCACAATGTGGACATATTAGGTGGCCGTTCAATCAAAATTTACGGACACACCGAGCCACTAATCACCGGGGACGGGAAATTAAAATTGCCAGCCCGCTCCGAGAGCGTGCACTACGCCAAAACCAAAAAACCAAAAAAGGTAGGTTGCGTAGTAGCCACGGAAATATCGCCAGGCATCACAATAGGCGGAAATATCGCCGCAACAGGACTCGCATGCCCGATTATCCTGAGGAATTCCCTGGAAGAAGAGGTCGTAATAAACCGACCCACCGTGGAAATAGAAGAATTCCAAAACGAACCCGAAACGGACTCTAAAGCAGAAGAAAAAACCCCAGCGATCAACACGATCAGCAAAGAGGAAATGCAAGAGAAACTGTGGAAAGAGTTGGGAAGTCAAGCACATCTCAACAAGGAAGAAGAAGAATTCCTAAGAGAGTTCAGCAAAGAATATTCTGACGTATTTCATCTCGAGGGAGAAATACTCGGTACCACAGATCTTGTGAAACACCGTATACATACACGGGAAGGCACCGTGCCGGTAAATATACGGCCATATCGGTTGCCAGAAACGCAAAAAACCGAAGTGATGAGTCAAGCACAACAGATGCTCAAGGACGGAATTATACGTCCAAGCAAAAGTCCATGGAATGCGCCGCTACTGGTCGTTCCAAAAAAGGCCGACGCCGAGGGTAACATCAAGAAAAGAGTCGTAGTAGACTTTCGGAAGTTAAACGAGGTTACAGAAGGGGACTCATATCCACTGCCCAACATTGCCGAAATATTGGACCAGCTGGGCCGAGCCAAGTACTTCACGACGCTCGACCTTGCCTCTGGATTCCATCAGATCCAGATGGCTGAGGAAGACAAACAAAAAACAGCCTTCTCAACACCTATGGGCCACTACGAATATAACCGAATGCCCTTCGGACTAAAAAACGCTCCACCCACATTCCAACGGTTAATGGACGCAGTTCTGGCCGGACTTCAAGGGTTGAAATGTTACGTCTACCTGGACGACATCGTCATCCACGGCTCGTCCTTCGAAGAGCACAATAAACGATTACGAGAAGTATTCGACCGGCTGAGAGAAGCCAATTTAAAGGTCCAGCCGAAAAAATGCCATTTTTTACGAAAAGAAACTCAATATTTGGGTCACATCATCACCGAGGTGGGAGTGAAACCCGATCCAGAAAAAATAAAGGCAGTAAAAACATTCCCTGTTCCAAAAAACGTCAAAGAATTACAATCATTCTTGGGACTGGCAGGCTACTACCGCAAGTTCATACAGGATTTCGCAAAATTAGCAAAACCACTCACCGAACTTATAAAAAAGGAGAAAACATTCGAGTGGACAGAGAGCACACAGCAGGCTTTCGAACAATTGCAAGAAATGCTGAGCACAGCACCTATATTGCAATACCCCGATTTTACCAAGCCATTCGTGATTACCACGGATGCTTCGGATAAAGCAATTGGAGCCATCCTTTCACAAGGAAAAATAGGTGACGATCTACCTATTTGCTACGCCAGCCGAACCCTAAACAAGGCAGAAAGGAACTACTCCACGACAGAAAGGGAAATGCTAGCCATCGTATGGGCCGTTGCGCAATTTCGCCCATACATATACGGTACGAAATTCATTATCGTAACCGACCACAAACCCCTCACCTGGCTCTTCAATGTAAAGGACCCAGGATCAAGGTTAATGAGATGGAGAATCAAACTCGAGGAATACACATACGAAATCGAGTATAAAGCCGGAAAAAAGAATACCAATGCAGATGCACTCAGCAGAATCTATGCGATAATGCTGACTCAGGCCGAGCAACGCGACTCGACCGAGAAACGAGGACGGGGAAGGCCGCGCAAGGTCGCGCGAACGCCGCCATCATTCGCAACGGGCCCCGCCCCACAAAGCGCTCCGCCATTACTCGCTACAGGGCCCGCCTCACAAGACGCCCCGACTACGAAACAAGGACAGAGCGAAAACAAGCGAGAAAAACAGCCGTCAGCAGAAAACGCAACTCCGGACACGAGCGAAGGAGAAAGCGAGAGCGAAGACGAGTCATCCGACTCCGAACGAAAACGGACGTGCCCGAGCGAGACGGAGAGAAAAATAATATTAAAAGAGTATCACGACGCACCACTCGGTGGACACCCAGGCCAGAAAAGAATGACAGAGAGAATAAAAGAAAAATACAAGTGGCCGGG
Source organism: Hyposoter dolosus (assembly GCA_963921915.1). Taxonomy (NCBI): domain Eukaryota; kingdom Metazoa; phylum Arthropoda; class Insecta; order Hymenoptera; family Ichneumonidae; genus Hyposoter; species Hyposoter dolosus. The sequence continues at coordinate 14,108,427 of OY998133.1, forward strand.
AATGGTAAAGGAGATACGAGAATACGTATCAGCGTGCGATAAATGTCAGCGAAACAAATTAACGCGAACGAAAAACGCACCGATGGTAATTACCGACACCCCAGAAAAAGCGTTCGAAAAATGTGCAGTAGATATAGTAGGGCCTTTACCCGAAACGGAGAGAGGAAACAAATACGTCCTCACATTCCAAGACGCGCTTACCAAATACAGCGCAGCCGTACCTTTAAAAACACAAGAGGCAAAGGAGGTAGCAAAGGGCTTAATAACCGAAATAATTTGCAAATTCGGTACCCCAAAAACAATCCTGTCCGACCAAGGAACAAACTTCCTCAGCGATCTGTTCAAGGAGATGTGCAAACTCCTCCAAATAAAAAAGATCCAAACAACAGCATACCACCCGCAATCGAACGGAGCCCTTGAACGATCTCATCGCACTTTAGCGGAATACCTGAAAAACTTCATCCAGGAAGATCAGGCGGATTGGGATGAATGGTTGCCGTACGCGATGTTCACGTACAACACCACCCCTCACACCGCAACCAAATACTCCCCGCATGAACTCGTTTTCGGAAAACGAGCGGACTTACCGACAGCCCTCAAACAATCCCCTCGTACAACGTACACGTACGACGATTACGTCGCCGAACTGAGGGAACGATTACGCGCGACTTGGCAGGTAGCAAGGGAACAATTGATGAAGGGAAAGGAAAAAGCGAAAGAATACAAGGATAAAGCCGCCGGTAAACCAGAATACCGTGTTGGCGACAAAGTTTTGCTGCACGATCCCACCGTACGTCGAGGTAGATCGGCGAAACTGACCCCCAAGTGGACGGGGCCCTACACGGTGCAAAGCAAAGATTCGGCAGTAAACTATACTATCGGCCGCGGACGACGTACGATGCGAGTGCATGTGGATCGCATCAAACCATACGTCACCCACTGACAAATATGGCCGCCGATAACCGCACCCCACAAGCCGCCGACGCACGAAGAACAGCGAAAAACAGAGAAACGAAAAAAGAAAAAAAAAAAAAAAAACGCTGACACCCACCACGGAAGTCTCGACATTCCGGGATAATAAAGCAAAACGAAAAAGAATTTAGAAACGAAATAAAAGAAACACAAAATAATAAAGAAAAGATAAATAAAGAAATATATATAAAAATATGTAAATATATAAAAATATATAAAACCCAAAAAGCGGTTTATGAAAGAATGAAATAAAATAGAGACAAATAAAATCATATAATAAATGGAAAAAAAAATCAAAAAATTGATTGGCACGAGCACAACACAATTAAAGGAAAAAATATATAAAAGAAAACAACATTGGTTGGCACAAGCACAACACAAAAAAAAAAAAAAAAAAATGTCTTCAATGAAATTCAAATAAAATAGAAAGAATAAAGACGATAATAAAACGAATAAATAATAAATAATGATTCAGAAAAAGGAGGAAGAAGAACGCAGGAGAGAAGGACAAAGAAAATAACGTCGTAAAACAAATTAAAGCAGAAATTTTCCGTATATTGTTACAATAAATTCAAAATAAATCCAGAATAAACAAAAAATTAAAATACGAGCAAATATAATCGCAAAATCACGATAATTCGCGTCGACGACACCGGAGGAAACGTTCGGGACCAAAAAGCTCCCACAAATCATCGGAAGGGCCCTCCACAGGGCCAGGGTAAGCGGACATTCCGAAAAGCCGACGTAGGCCCAATAAGTCACCGGGCACGGCATCGGAATTCCACTCATCCAACTCTTTCGACCACGGGTCCTCCCGCCACAGACGCGCCCATGCCAGGGCGCACTCCAGACGTCGCGCCCTTGCGACCTTCGCCGCCGCGATGAAAGGCGCCATCCAGAGCTGGTTGATCGGCCCATGATAAGCCGCCCTGCGCACTTTCTAGAAAAAAAAAAAAAAAGCAAAAACAAAACAAATTAGTAAATTAGTAATTAGTAAATAAAAAGAGAACAAAGAGAAAATATATGAATAAGAAAAATGCGAAGAATATGAAAGATAGAAGGAAAACGACAATCACGAAGAAAATAAAATAAAATAAAATAAAATAAAATAAGTAAACAAAACTTACCATCCAATGAAACTTTCCAGCCGTCCAACAATGGGCCAGCGGCCCAAAAGCAACGGAATGGTTGCGTTTCCCAAGACCAGATCCAGACATTTTCTGGAACACGAAAAGAAAAAAAAAAGTATATAAAATAAAGTAAAACAAAAAATAAATAAGAAATTTCAATAGAAAAGGAGAAGAAAGCAAAAAATTGTTAAACTCACCTTGTTAAACTCACGAACGATGTGACAGCAACGACAAAAACTGGTATAATAAAACTGCTGAACGAAAACGTCAGATTTTATAGAAAGAACCAGCAGCGACAAAGAGGGAAACAGAAAGAAAAAGACGACTCCCGATTTCAAGCACTACGGAAAAAGACAGACGGACTTACGACTAAAAAGCATCCGTCCAGGGCAACACACCCCAGCGATACCGCATCAGCAAAAAACTTAGCTAACGAATGCACCATTTACAGGTGCATGACCGTGCTGGCCCCGACATCCGGGAAAGAACAATTCCACGTGGAAAAATTACGAACCACGCCTGGAATTTACTATGAAGAAATAGGAACATTGCACACCATCAAAGAAGTTTGGAAATTGGCAATCCAACTGGATCTAGGACCAATCCAACTCCGAGAATCTACGCTGGAAAAAACCATGGCAGCTCTAAAACAAATATGCAACAACACGCAACAAGACACCCTATGCTCGACACTATCCACCACCATGGAACCAATGATAGAATCATTGAAAACCGAGCTACAAACCATCCACGACCTCGTAGGAAAAGAAAAACCGAGAGTAAAAAGAGGCCTAATAAACGGTTTAGGATCAATAATAAAATCAATTACAGGAAATTTGGACGCCGACGACGCCCAAAAAATAGAAGAAAAAATACAACAAATAAGTAACAGACAGGCAACAGACGAAAAAATACTAAAAGAAAACTTGCAAATTTTAAAATCAACTACAAATCTTTTCCAATACGCTAAGGCAAAAACCATTGCGAACATGGACGCTTTAAATAAAGCAATAAAAAACATAGAAAAAGCGTTCAATCAACAGACAGACCTAGTAGCACAAAGAGAAAACCTAGACGAAAACATAGACGCAATCGGTTTCGTATTAACACCGTTACTAAACGATGTACGAAGAATTTCAAATTTTCTAATAGGAATCCCGAAAGGATTAGTAGACCCAACTATTATTTCACCTAGACAACTAATAGACTATTTAACAAAAGCACGCGTAAACATCCCTCAAGGATTAAGCTTCCCAGTCGAAATAACACCGGAAAAAATTCAGGATATACTAAAAACATCCGAATTAGGCTCCTATAGCAGCAGATCACGAGTAGTGATCGTAGTAAAAATTCCATTAATAGAAAATACCGCATTTACAATAAACAAAGTCTATCCACTACCGGTAAGAGCAAATTCGAACACATTTCAATTCCTAGAAACGAAGGAAAAAATCATTACGGTAGACACGGAAAACAGAAACTATCTCTCACTATCAGAAGAGAATCTAAAAGATTGTAAAAGACTAAGAAAACAGTACTATTGCTAACCAAAACAGGCAACGCAAGTTATAGGAAAATCAACCCCCTGCGAAATATCTGTCTACCTGGGCAGCAAACCAGAGAAAAGTAATTGTACGCCAAGAATAGTAAAACTAGAAGACATTATGATAATAACATTAGAACAACCAGGAAGATAGCTTTACGTAGCCCCAAACCCAGAATCTCTCACGATAAAATGCAAGAATGAAAAAACTGCCTGCACAACGATTATCGATACTGGAATACTGGTTTTGGACGGGAAATGTTCCGTCACTGCCGCCGATTTTAAACTAACAACTATAATAGAAAATACCCAACAAGAAACTGTAAACTTTATACCACCACACAACCTAACCTTCGAGATCGGAGCACCACTCGTTAAACATTTAAATTTGAATCTCAATACTCCGAATAAAACTGTTACAAATCCTCTCGAAGTAAATAAGCTAGGCGAAAGAATCGAAAATCTGCAAAACAAATTAAATGAAGAACCAGACCTTTGGTCAGGTCAATACCTTCACATCCTGGGAAATTATTCCCTTCACGGTATAACAATAACAGTACTCGTTATTTCCGCAATAACAATTGCAATTCGGAAATTTAGCAGAGGTCGGTGCGCTCGGACAATTTCCGACATTGAGCGACCGACGGCAATTTCATCAACGCAAGCAAAAAGAGAAATACAAGCTTCAGACTTAAAAGTTATATACTCACCGTCACCGAGACCAATTAATACGGATACCCTATAAATACATGTAAACCTATAACAATTTTTCAACGAAAATGTAAACAAAAAAATTGTAAGCCCAAAGACCAATAACAGAATTTGGATTGCTAGGAAAGTCGAAACCAAGTTTCGTCTCCCCAAGGGGGGAGGATTGTTGCGCCGAACGTCGCAACCAAATTCTTTAAACGACGATTTCACTCGCAACGAAGCATCGTCAGCAAACAGGCCATCGACCCGCCAAGCACACCTCGCATGAAAAGCGCCAAAGCGAGCGAGGTCAAATCAAATGCTGACGATCACAGACTTCGCAATCGATCGTCCCGTTCAATGAACTCATTGGGAAATAATCCCAAGACATCGGTACGATCGATTGACCAATAATTACCGCCTCCCTCAATTATTGTAAAACCCCTAATCCAATAAAACCAAGGACTCCCTGCTACTCGAGCAGTCTGCGATCCGACACTGAACGTGTCTGATCATCATCGCACATATTGGTCTTAAGGGTCATAACCCGATTGTAACAAACACCTTTTAATAAACTTAGAGTTAAAACTGAAAGTATTGAGTTGGAGATTCACTCAACCTTGGCAACATCCCGAACTATTCTCGTCCTTGGCAAACTCGTCCCCACGTGACGATTTGCGGGCACAACAAAGGCAAGCAATGCGCGTCAAATATATACGACTTGCTTCTTACGACAGGAGAAAACGGACACGAATAAATTATTTTTCAGAGTCAAGCGATGCGCGTGAAAAATAATTTTTTTTTCAAAGTCCAGCAATGCGCGTGAAAGAAAATTTTATTTTTTTCCAAGTCAAGCAATGCGCATCAAATATATACGACTTGTTTCTTACAACACGAGAAAACGGACAGGAATAAATTATTTTTCAGAGTCAAGCGATGCGCGTGAAAAATAATTTTTTTTTCAGAGTCAAGCAATGCGCGTCAAATATATACGACTTGTTTCTTACAACAAGAGAAAACGGACTCGAATAAATTATTTTTCAGAGTCAAGCGATGCGCGTGAAGAATAATTTTTTTTTCAGAGTCAAGCAATGCGCGCCGAATTCAACTTTTTTACTTCAACGTAAAGCAATGCGGGTAAAATCTAAATTTCTTTTCAGAGCCAAGTAATGCGCGTCAAATATGACATGTTTCTTCCAACACGAGGAAAAATGAGACTCGAATAGCAAAATTTTCCGTTGTCAAGTAATGCGCGTCGAATTCAACTGTTTATTTCAAAGTCAAGCAATCCTAGCCAAAAATCCCCTCCCCGGGGAAAAAAGCCTGGACAAGTCCATTTGTTGGTGACCCCCTTTTTCATTTGTTTTCACAAATAAATCTACGCGCCTAAAAAACCTTGGTATAAAAAACATATCACCTAAAAAACCTTGGTATAAAAAACATCTCGCCTAAAAAACCTTGGGCAACCTCACCTAGAAAAATTTAAGACCCTTAAAATAATACAATGAAGAACAACCTCACAAGAATCTCGCCAAAAATTCAAAACACTTCAAATAAATACAAAAAAGTATACAACAAAAAGTGGCAAGAAAGAGACAAAATCATTTGTTATTAAAAAATGATGATTCAATCAATGAAGAACCACCGTATAAAAATCTTGAAAAATTATTAAAAACACCTCCAATAAACAGGGTGATTTAGAAAGACCTTCGGACCGAGTAATGCCGGGTTCGGGACGATATTTTAAGCATTCTGACCGAAGGATTTGAAAAAATATCAATTAGTGTTCAAATGGCAAGCAATAGAATTTGCTTTTTGAGAGCCAATCAGAACACTGTATTCCGTCATCGTGGGCGACACTTTGGGATCGGATAATAGAAGACTAATGCTCGCATTCAGATGTTCGTTTTTTGTTTAAACGGCAATGTCACGCGAAGCGCTTTCGCGGGCAGCTTTCTCTCTGTCGTCTAACGTTAGCGCCGTGTCCGGAAGAACGCAGTGACAAATATGAATGTTTTCTTAACTGTGATGGTCGCAACAGACATCTATTCGAGACGAGATTATGAAACAAATGAAAACTTTGTTTTCCTTCACTACTAAATTGTCATCCGAAAGTCTCGTCTCCTGTCGCAACATTTGTCTATGATGCCGCGGAAAAGATATTTTACTGATTTTTTCAAAAATCCGCTCCAACTGGGAAAGCTCCTCGTGCGGCTTACCCTGAAAAAATATTCGTCGCCATTGACAGCAAGAGAAGTTTTGCCTCGTCCGATTGTTCGAGAAATTTGTGATTTCATTTACAATAAGGAACCGTATCAGAAACATCGCGCTGAGTACGTCCGAAGTTTCGTTAGAAACAATCGTTTGCCAATGATTGAATTTCATGGCAACCCTGATCTGAACGTGTAAGTATTATTATTGTCATTTGTAATAATTTATATTTTTGTCTTTAGGGATAAATTATTTTTTTTTTTCATCGTACAAAATTAAAAAGCACAGACTTATCCACAATCTCTTGTGAAAATTGCAAAAATTGAAGCATTTAGACGATTTTTCAAAAAACTCAGATTTTCGTAAAATTCGAAAAATCATAAAATTTAAACCGTTCAACCGATATTTCCCAAATTCAATACCAACCTTTCCATTGAGAGACGGTATTCGTAACATGAAAAAATAGTAAAAAATCTTAAAATTCGCCGAAATTAAAGCGTCAACACCTTGAAGATTTCACAATGCCGTAGGATTAGTATTTCTTTTGCAATTCCGCGAAAATCTCAGAAAACGAAGGGAATGTGAGCCCTATAGCTTATATCGTCCTCGAGTTATAAACGTTTGAATTTTACAGTGCCCGGATACACACACACACATAGACACACACACACACACTTGCGGAAATGTTTTCTAGGCATGATTTTTCGGGACATTTTAAGCGAATTGACATTAAAAACTGGAAAACGACATTTTCACCATCACATTTTCACCGCTATGAGGGAGCAAAAAAATGATAATTCTCTTTTTCCAGCGAGGATCCGTATGAAACTATTTGCAGGCGGTTCCACGTTTTTGTCGATGAATGAGAAGCTGCAGGCAAATCGAAATCGGGAAGAGAGCCACGGTAACGAAATGCATGAAAATTCGCCAATGTAGACGATGTTTGAGTTTGCATCGTTGGAATGCAACGAAATTCTGTTTTTTTTTGCGTCACCAATTTACTACGTGCTTCACGATACAATGATTTCTTATGCCTTAGTGAACTTATAGTTTTCACATTTTTTAATATTCTAGGCCCCTCAAGTTTTTGAGGGAAGGTGGAGGAAATACCGAAGAAACGGATAATGGAGGCGCGCCAGGAAGTGAAGAAGAAGAAGATGAAGATGCGGGAATGACAGAAGAACGGGTTGAGGACTGGGAACGCGAGGCCGAATCTAATGGTTTGACATCGGGTGTCGAGGATCAAGGAGACGAGGAGGAGGGAATGATGGAGAAGCAGGGGACCGAGGGAGAAAGTGAGCAAGAGAGGAGACAGGAGAGGGACAACGAATGTGAGAAGCATGGAAATGAATCAAGAATGGGAGAGCGGGCTGAGGAACGGGAAGACGAGATGGTTGAAGATATAGTGAATCAGGTATTAGTAAGAGATGAAAAGATGATGACACTCGAACTTTGCTCTTTTTTATTTGAATGCAGGTTACATTTTACACTTTTGAGTTGATTTCGAATTAATATTAATACGGAAGGGATGTTTTAATAGATGGAACACAACGACGAAAATATCGCGGCACCGAAAAAGAAGAGGAGGAAGAGAAGATCGCCTGAAAAGATGGCGATGGAAGATTATCTCAAATTTTGTAGCCCACGTTACATGAAAGTCACTATGAATAAATAGTTTTTGCATTTTTTATGTCTGTTGAGATCATTTTGCGTTATTCGCGGTGAATTTTCTATCTCTGGCGTTGGTTTTTGTCGTCCACAGTTAATTTGCGTTCTTCGGAGTATTTTGCATCTTTTGGGATCGGTTGATGATTTTCAGGTAAAAAATGTATGGGTGACATTGTGCTACGTCCTCCGTTCTTCGCGACGGCCGCTCAATGGTTTGGCCATCTTTGCTTTCAATGACGTGCGTAAGAGGTTTGTGATCCGTCCAAATCGGCTCGAAATGTTTAGATAGTCTCGAACGAGTTTACGTTTCCCATGCAGGGTGAGCATCTTCGCACTCGGAGTGCGGAATTTCCTTAACCCATGCTCAAACCTAGTCGCATCTCCGTTTCTGCACTCCATTAACCGATGGATGCAATCTTGACGCGGGCCGAACAACTGTTACGATGCTAATGACATGTCTCAATTTCCCGCGATTCGTTTTCGAATTCAGACATGTCATTAGCATCGTAACAGTTGTTCGGCCCGCGCCAAGATTGCATCCATCGGTTAATGGAGTGCAGGAACGGAGATGCGACTAGGTTTGAGCGTGGGTTAAGGAAATTCCGCACTCCGAGAGCAAAGATGCTCACCCTGCATGCGAAACGTAAACTTGTTTTGGACTGTCCAAACTTTTCGAGCCGTACTTTCTTCACTGTTGTATGGACTGCGTACAGCACGCATCATTCGGTTGATTGTTCTCAGCCAGATCGAGTGAATCGCTTTTTAATGTGGGTTAGACACCGAAACATTGCGGCCCAAAAGATTTTAACCAATTACCGAATTTGAACTGAACTGGGAATTTGAAACTTTTGAGGCTGCAATATTTTGGTGTCTAACCCACATTGAAAAGCGATTCACTCGATCCGTCTGAGAACAATCGACCGAATGTTGTGTGCTGTACGCAGTCCATACAACAGTGAAGAAAGTGTGGCTCGAAACGTTTGGATAGTCTCGAACGAGTTTGCGTTTCGCATGCAGGGTGAGCATCTTCGCACTCGGAGTGCGGAATTTCCTTAACCCATGCTCAAACCTAGTCGTATCTCCGTTTCTGCACTCCATTAACCGATGGATGCAATCTTGGCGCGGGCTGAACAACGGTTACGATGCTAATGACGTCTGAATTTCCTGCGATTCGTTTTCAAATTCAGACATGTCATTAGCATCGTAACCGTTGTTCAGATCGCGCCAAGAGTGCATCCATCGGTTAATGTAGTGCAGAAACGTAGATGCTACTAGGTTTGAGCATGGGTTAAGGAAATTCCGCACTCTGAGTGCGAAGATGCTCACCCTGCATGCGAAACGTAAACTTGTTCTAGACTATACGAACTTTTCAAGCCGCAGAAGCCGGATGGATTACAAACCTCTCACGTACGTGATTAAGACGACGGCGACGAGGAAATAACCGAAAACGAAGATGACAAAGACGACAATGATAACGAGGAAGAGGACGAAGACCAAGCTGTGCAAAATCGTTCGAAATAATCCTGAAGCAGTTTTTATTACGACCCGCTAAAGACATCAATAAAGCAAATAGAAATCTTTAATTTGTTTTATTCTTTTTTTTCAAAATTTCAGTGGCCTTCGTATTGGTTTAACGCAAAAAAATCGTGTAATATTTCAGCGGAACTGCTCGAAGTGTCCACCTTGCATTTCAATACAACAGCGTGCCCGTCTCAGCAGTTCGCCGCTGCATCGTTCCAGCATTTCCGGAGTGATAGTGCGAACTCCTGCATCGATTTTGGCCTCCAGGTCCGCCCGATTTTGTATCGGCTCACGATAAATGACTGATTTGACATGACCCCACAAAAAGAAGTCGAGCGGATTTAAATCGGGTGAACGTGGAGGCCAATCATGGACGCCCCCTCGTCCAATCACGCGATTGCCGAAAATACGCCGAAGCGTTCGTTGAGCGAGCCTACTGGTGTGGGCCGGGGCACCATCTTGCTGGAAGTAGGTCTCGTTGAACTCCCGGTTCGACATTCCGGAACGGAAACATAATCGCCGGAGATGTCTTCGTAGAAAATCGGCATATCGTTCCGCCGTTAAATGCCCTTCCATTTCGAATGGTCCAATCTGAAAAGTCATTGGAACAAGGGTGGGATAGGAAATCTTTGGGATAAGGAAATATTACGAGAAAGCGGCTGACGTAGTTAACGACCGAGTCAGTGGCGTAAACGCTGTAAGGATTGTTTAGAAAAATCGAATGGAAAGGAATAATAAGATCTAGCTTGTATAACAAGATCTAGATAAATGTTGATAAATTGTCCGTATAAAAATGATTAAAAAAAAATATTAATATCCTAAGATTTTTGAAATTACAATTTACATTCAAATTATGTACTGACCAGAAGGTTTCCGTAAATTCCAGCCCATACATTTATTGGGGGAAAGCGTCGTTGGTGATTCCCCTCGGACGTGACACAAGGATTCGCGTCTTTATCGGCCCAGTAATGGAAATTGTGGTGATTCCAAATACCATCGCGACCGAATCTCGATTCATCCGAAAAAATTATTTTCGATAAAAACGCGGGATCTTCTTCTTCCGATCGCACTAAAAACCGACAAAAGTCGAGTCTAGCACCGTAATCTGCCGGCTCCAGCTGCTGTACACGTTTATAGTAGAACGCATGCTTTTTTTCGGCTTTTAACGTTCGTTGGACGGTCCCGTAGCTCAGATCCAGCGCCCTCGCAACATCCCGGATGCTCAAGGTCGGCTCAATTTCGAACATTTCTAAAATTCTTTCTTCGGCTCGCACAGTGCGAGCTGTCCTTGCTCGCCCACAAGTTTTCTTGTTTGGAGCTGAATTACCGGTTTCGGAAAAACGTTGAAAGGCTGCGGTAATTACGTGGTCACTTGGCAGCCGTCGATCCGGCCATCGAGCCGAATAAAGACGGACAGCAGCATATGCATTGAATTGTGACTCCACGTATACAATCACCATATTAGCGTACTCGCCGACTTCGTAGTGCGCCATTTTTTTTGAAAACTTTAAGAATTTAAAAAATTAATCAATTTTGATAATATTCCTCATTTAACAAAAAAATTACCGCACGATGAATAACTGTGGCACGTTTGGCAAAAGAGAAATATAGAAAATCGACGTAAGGACACGAAACACACCTGGATTAGAGAACGCCAGAATGTTTTCGATATGCGAAATCGCGTCTCCGAGCGCTTTTAACGACACAAGTTTATACGGCTCTATGACAGAAGGTCGTATTTAATCATCGTCCAGATATTTAGCATGAAGTTTTCTGAAAGCGAGTGTTTTTTTTCGTGATCAGCTTCGACTATACGATAGATCATGAAAATCATAGGTGCCATGTTTTTAATGTTAAGAACGCCATACGCTATTTGAAAAAGAAATGGAAATGTTTTCTTCAATTTCATTTGACTTTTTATTTGTTTCATTAAGGGTTTTAGAGAGTTGACATCGAAATTCTTTGAGGAATAATTTAACCATTTTTCGAAAGCCTAGTCTTGGGTTTTGTCCTCTTCCTCGTCCTCGTCTTTGTCTTCGGCCTCGTCTTCGTTGTCATCCTCGTCTTAGTCCTGGTCCTGCTCCTCGTTTTTGTCCTCGTCTCTATCCACGTATTTGTCCACGTCATCGACCTCGTCTACGTCCGGGTCTTCGTCCTCGTTTTTGTCTTCGTATTCGTCTTCGTCCTCGTATTCATCTTCGTCTTCATCCTCGTATTCGTCTTCGTCCTCGTCCGTCTCCATCCTCGTCTTCGTCTCCATCCTCGTCATTGTCTTCGTCCTCGTCATCGTCTTCGTCCTGGCGTTCGTCTTCATCTCAGTCGTTGCCGCACGCATGCTTTACGAAGAGTGTTGATTAATCGAAATTCGTCGAGATCTAATTTGGATTCCTCACTCGAATCTTCACAAAGTATATTCACACGCCGATATTCAAGATTGAGATTTTGCGAAGTGTAATCTAAATTGCACGTTCGACAAATCTTTTTTAAAAGTACCTAAGCCGTCAGAAACTTTTTCATCATGAGGATAGGAACCTTGACAATTTTGGTGCAAGTTTTTAATTTATGCGATAATAATTCGCCAAAGGTTTTTGAACGATAAAAAAAAATGAACGAGGCTTGGTATAAGAGAAAAAAAAATAAAAAGTAGAAAACATTTATTTCTGTCTCTATGTTCTTCCGAACACGGCGCTAACGTCACACGAAAGAAAGAAAGCTGCCCGCCAAAGCGCTTCGCGTGACATTGCCGTTTAAACAAAAAACGAACACCTGAATGCGGGCATTGGTCTTCTATTATCCGATCCCAAAGTGTCGCCCACGATGACGGAATACAGTGTTCTGATTGGCTCTCAAAAAGCCAATTCTATTGCTTGCCATTTGAACACTAATTAATATTTTTTCAAATCCTTCGGTCAGAATGCTTAAAATATCGTCCCGAACCCGGGATTACTCGGTCCGAAGATCTTTCTGAATCACCCTGAATATTAAAAAATACAACCAAAAACGCTCAAATAACGATGATGTAAAAATGGATCATTTGCGTTCAGCACTAAAATTTCTGATACCAATCAGAGGACAAGATTTTCGTTGAGGTCTGAGAATCGACTAACGACTAATTAGACAAAATCATTTGTTGGCGAAAAAAAGTTTAATCTGAAAAACTAAATACACCTAAAATGAGTATAAAAAATACAACCAAAAATGCTCAAATGACAATAATGTAAAAATGGATCATTTGCGTTCAGCACTAAAATTTCTGATACCAATAAGAGGACAAGTTTTTCATTGAGGTCTGAGAATCGACTAACGACTAATTAGAGAAAATCATTTGTTGGCAAAAAAAAGTTTACCTGAAAAATTAAAAACACCTAAAATGAATATAAAAAAATACAACGAAAAATGCTCAAAAAACAATAATGTGAAAATAGTTCATTTACGTTGGGCACTACAATTTCTGTTACCAATCAGAGGACAAATTTTTTGTTGAGGTCTGAGAATCGACTAACGACTAATTAGACAAAATAATTTGTTGTCAAACAAGAGTTTATACTAAATTACAAGGCTTCAATGGTTTTTATTAATTTGAGCATGTTTTTCGAATTTTCGCCCAGACCGATCCATGATACCCTTAACGACTGCCGCCTCACCCGTACACGGGAAAATTTAAAATCTTTTCGGTAGTAACAGATCGTACCGCAGGTTATAACTTGAGGCCCCAATACTGTTTGATCGGTAACGATTTGTTAAACGGTCACCACCGTACGTTGAGCGAATGCGCACAGAGTACTTGTCCGGCCCATAACTTTTTATGCAAATTTGCTCATTCAAGAAAAAATCAGGGTCCACATGCAATACCCACAGTACTTTATACCTTTGTTGGTAAAATTGTGCATTGAACATAACTTAAGAAACTCCTAACCAAAAACTTTTCTTCCGCTCGGTAAAAAAGACAGCTCATATACCTAGCGGGCGAAAAGTCGGTACAGAGGAAAGACGTAACCGAAAACATCGCGTCACTCGCAACAAAAAACTTTTCGTCAAATGGGAACAGAGGGATAAGTCGTCAGTCGCAACCAATGAGAAAGACGAGAGCCACACGAGCTCTTTCTCTGTGTCGTATACATAAACGCACGCACACTTCAATCATTGCATAATTTTGCCCGTGCAAAGTTTTTTCTCAGCAATTACGGCATCAATCGGGACGATTAAGGGCTCTATCCGGGGGGGATAACTTTAACATTCTCCAGTTCAAATTTCAGATCACCAGATTACTTCTGGGTTTCAGAATTCAAGAAAATGTCTACCCCCACCGTCAAGATCGTTTTATTCAGAGCTAATATAAATCTGCCGAGTCTCGGGCCAACAGACGACAGAGCCGTGCAATGTACTTGGCGCGAGACTCTGCCGAGTCTCTGGATGAATACATTCATTGAATAGAAAAAATCAACATATATTCTTTCTTTCAGCCGGGAAGTAAACATTATCGCCGACGAATTTTTCGGATACTACCTTCATTGAGTCTAAAATGATTCTGTCCACAATGGAGTTGTCCATTGTGGACAACTCCATTGGGAGATTTTTGTACGGTGGTTCTTCATTGATTGGATCATCATTTTTTAATAACAAATGATTTTGTCTTATCACTCGTCAGTCAATTCTTAGACATGAATGAAAAACTTGTCCTTTTATTGATATCAGAAAATTTAGTACTGCACGTGAATGCTATCATTTTGTGTTATTCTTTCTTGCCACTTTTTGTTGTATACTTTTTTGTATTTGTTTGAAGTGTTTTGAATTTTTGGCGAGATTCTTGTGAGGTTGTTCTTCATTGTATTATTTTAAGGGTCTTAAATTTTTCTAAGTGAGGTTGCCCAAGGTTTTTTAGGCGAGATGTTTTCTATACCAAAGTTTTTTAGGGGAGATGTTTTTTATACCAAGGTTTTTTAGCCGAGTAGATTTATCTGTGAAAACAATTGAAAGAGGGGGTCACCAACAAATGTACTTGTCCAGGCTTTTTTCCCCGGGGAGGAGATTTTTGGCTAGTTGTTCCATTGCTGATATTTTGTGCGATAAAATGGGATAAGAAATGGCAATATTAGATATCGGCGTTGACTCGTTCTTTGCCATTTTATAAAGTACATACAAGTGAAGGAGAAAAATTAACACGAACAAAATTCTCAACATTTTCAGAGGAAATATTTTTTTACAAATATTTTGTTCAATAAATTCAAATGAAATTTTCAACATGTATATAGTAAGGATAAAGAGAGAAATTAACTTCTCTATATTTGTTATGAGTCACGATATAATGATGACTGATATTTTTAAAGATAAATTCGGGTTAAAGGCCGCAAGACGGGGTCGACGGTTGATTTGAAAACAAGTCTTCTCTCGCAATTTCGTCG
Source organism: Hyposoter dolosus (assembly GCA_963921915.1). Classification (NCBI taxonomy): domain Eukaryota; kingdom Metazoa; phylum Arthropoda; class Insecta; order Hymenoptera; family Ichneumonidae; genus Hyposoter; species Hyposoter dolosus. Next base: position 14,123,564 of record OY998133.1, read on the forward strand.
AGAAAAATTTGAAGGAAATGATACTACATATTTCCCTAAAGATTCGCCAAGAGGTGCTTTTAGGAATGTCCCGAAGGATTTTTGGATCTCCTGGAGGATGAGTTTCCGTCGGATCTTTTGAGCTCTAAAGACTGCTCAAAAGGCAGACTGTCTTGAAAACTGCTTTGAAGACCGCTTTAAAGTTTTTTCCGGTAAAATAAGCTCTGTGGAGTTCAAATTGAGCCCTTATTGAAGCCTCTATGTCAATTTCTCGACGAAATATGATTTTTCGCCAATTACCATGATTTTTGTTTGAGAATGACGATTTTTCATCAATTTGTAAACGAAAATAAATCGTCTCCGAGCACCGACGGTAAAATCATGATTTTTTTTTCGTCGACATGGTTTGTTGAGCTGAAAGGAAACGTAAACGCGTGCCATAATCTCAATTTTTCTCAAAAATAGTATTTTTGCCTTTTCACCATCAGCTTAGAAAAAATAACAACATTTTTTGAGTTGGCTGTATTTGAATAAATTGCTGATTTCTTCCCTAGAAGTGTACTCTGTGGAGCTTCATTAAAACCCAGAATCATGTCTCTATCTCGATTTTTGAACGAGATATGATTTTTGGCCTATTACCACGATTTTTGCTTGAACATGACGATTTTTCGTCAATGTTCAAAATAAAATCGATCGTCTCCGAGCAACGATGGTGATTTCTCGATTAATTCCCCATCGACACGGTTTGTTTAGCCCAAACGGAGCGTAAACACGTGCCATTGTCTTCATTACTCGCCAGAAAACCATTTTTGACTTTTCATCATCGCTGTGGAAAGAACAAGTTTTTTTCCTAACTTTGAAGAGAAGAATTTATTGTCTTGGGATGATGGGTTTTGGTATGGGTTGGGATGGGGACGATGCTGATTTTTTTCCTGAAAATATACTTTGTCCAGCCACATTTATGCCTAGAATCATGATATTATCTCATCTCCTCCGCGAGATATGAAATTTGGCCCATTACTACGATTTTTGCTTGAAAATTACGATTTTTCGTCAATTTTCAAACTAAAATCGATCGTCTGCGACTAAAAAGGGTAAAATTATGATTTTTTTTCAGTCATTATGTTTTGATAAGCTGAAAGGAAGATCAAACACATGCCAACGTCTCAATTTATCGCAAGAGCTAAATTTTCAACTTTTGACCATCAGCTTTGAAAAATCAAAAATTTTTTACATCAATTTTGCAACGAAGAATTTACCGTGTTGGCTCGATGGGAGTACCATGCTGAAAACTGGTCGCTGTATAATATTTCGCTCCTTCCGGAGCAAAACTCTCACCAACACGATTTTTATGTAGCTCAGCGACAAGATTTTCATGTCGCTGAGAGTTATTGTCGCTTCGCGATTAATCCAACTAGCAGGGAATAAATGCATCGCTATCAGAAAGCGATGAATGTTTTCCCCGTAAGAATCATTTAGACAAATGTTGTCGCTGCAAACGATTTCAAAAAACTTGTCACTCTATAATATTTGGCTCCTTCCGGAGCATAACTCTCAGCAACACGATTTTTATGTTGCTTAACGACAAGATTTTCATGTCGCTGAGAGTTATTGTCGCTTCGCGATTAATCGAACTAGCAGGGAATAAATGCATCGCTATCAGAAAGCAATAAATGTTTTCCCTGTAAGAATCACTTCATAAAAGTAAAAAAAAAGACGCCAAGTATTAAAAAGTCGCAACCTCAGTTGGAAAGTTTTTCTTCACTGCGAACCATCTTTGAACCTTGATAAAAATCTCAAAAATTGTGAAACTCAATTGACACAAAAAAAATGAAATCATTGCAACATAGCCAAGAATTCATAAATGAAGGAATTTTACAGGGAAACGTACACCCTGAAGGCATTCGGTTTAAGGGTTTCTCTATCCCGAATTGAATTCCCCGAATATCAATACTATTATTGGGTGTATTTAGAGCAACTCTAAGTTGAGCAAGTTGAGTTTCACAGGAAACGATACATAAAAAGGACACGTTTGCGTACAAGGGCACGCGTACACGTACACGTACTTATCGGACGAATTGACTGCAGAGATTATACAAAAACTTGGCATGCATGGTTTTCAAAAATAATTTCGGGAAGACAAGATAATCGAATGTACCAACTAGATTAATGATCATCCCGTTTTTCGTCTATGATAAAAGAATTTTCATTCTTCGATAGCGTACGTCAGTTTGTATTGAAGACTTGAAGACGAACTATACGAGAAAAATGATAGTTTTTTCTAGTAAAATTTCGTGAACTCTCCCCCAATTGAATATCGCCCGCTGAACCCCCTGTTGTGAATTATCGTACGCACCGAGAAAGGACAGTCAACGCCGAACGCGCTGTTTTCAGTCCTCATCTCCGCCTCGCGCGCTTGGCTGCGTCTCGTCCTGAAAACAGCGCGTTCGGCGTTAAATGTGCCATTTTGCCTCTGTAGTGTTTCAACGTAGATTTTAAATAGCGGAAATTAACCAGCGCCACCTAAGACGCTCTAAGCGCCTCTCTCGCCAATTACCAAAACTAGTGAGCTTCCAGCTAGTCACGTCGTTGTGCGCAAGCACTCTCATCCAGACCGCCATGAGTGTAAAACGTGCTATCTCTCTCATACTCCGTCATCCCGTTAATAAAGTATTATAATGTTTTGGGAGTTAGCGTTTATTCATTGAAATAAACCCGGCCCTCGATCCCCAAAAACATTACAGTGGCGACGAGGATAGTGGTGAACGTAAGCGATATAGGATCGCAAAGATTTTTAACGATTAAAGTGAAAAGTGATAAGTGAACGAAAACGTGTTCAAGATGGCGGAAGAGGAGAGGAAGAAAATGGCAAAGGATCTCAAAGCAATCGAAAAAGAACGTGCGGACATCGCGCAAAATAAAGCTCAATTGGCGGAAAGCCGTAAACAATTGGCGATGGATCAGCAAGCGTTAGTGGCGCAACAAGCGCAACTTCGCGAACGAGAATTGACACTGGAATCGCGATCGGCTCAAGGACAAATCCAGCAAATTGTGACGTCACGAATGGGCGAATTGAAAGAATTCAACGTGAACGACGACTGGTCGCTGTGGAATGAAAGGTTAGACCAATTTTTTTTCGCGAACGATATTCAAGAAAATAAAAAGGTGGCTCTCCTTATCACTCTGCTCGGAAGTGAGGCTTCTCCGAAATTTATGTGCTCCAGTCAAGCCGTCGGACAAAACTTTTGGAGAATTGGTTGAAACGATGAGAAACCATTTACAGCCGAAACCAAGTGTCATTACAGAGCGGTTCAAATTTAAAGAGTGTCGCCAAAAAGAGGACGAGAGCATTAAAACGTATTTAACGAATTTGAAGAAATTGTCGATATTTTGCGAATTTAATGACAATCTTGACTATCACCTAAAGGATCAGTTTGTCTGGGGTCTTCGCAACGCATCGATTCAGAAACGACTTCTCGGTAAACCGAATTTGTCGTATATGCGAGCTGTCGAATTGGCTCTCGCATTGGAGTCAGCATCGAGGGACGCAGCACAAATGGGATCAACGCAAAAATCAGCTGCGGATCAAGTCAACTTCGTGGGTACGAGAAATTCATCGCAGCCAGCGAAGAATTATGGGAACAACAGATCGTCACGGTGCTACTGCTGCGGCGGAATAAATCATCAGACAAGCGTATGTAGATATAAGAATTATCGTTGCAATATTTGCAAAAAAGAAGGTCATTTGTCAAGAATTTGCAAAGAAAATAGAAACAAGCATAAAAAAGAAATTCAATCGAATCATCGCAATTCAAATAAACAAAGTAACGTAAGACAAAATTATATTGGCGAAAAAGAAAATATCTCGGAAGATTTTGACGACCTTTTCCATTTACAAATGGAAAGCGAAACAGTGAACGACGGGATTTTTAGTATCGAGCCAATTAGTACGAATTTAACGATTGATAATAAAAGAATTGAATTTGACGTGGACACAGGGTCTGATATCGCGGCAATTTCGGAAAATTTCTTCAAAAAAGTAAAAGAATTTCGAGGAAAAATAGTAAAAAAATCGAATCGTAAATTTCGCTCGCATCCTGGACAGGAAATTATTCCACTGGGATACATTGATGTTAAAGTAACGTTTGGAAAAACAATTAAAGAATTGGAATTGTTTATTTTGCCCGGAAATGGTCCGCCACTCTTAGGTAGAACTTGGATACGCGCACTTAAAGGGCCAGTGTCGAAGTTACTAGAGGGGGAGGAGGAATCGAGCATCGATTGGCTGGATAATGATAAAATTAAAAATGATATCGAAAACATTATCAACGAATTCGATTCGGTATTCTCTGAAAAGTTGGGGAAATATACAAAAAAAAAATTCACGATTCATTTAAAGGAAAATGCGAAACCGGTTTATTGTAAACCGCGACCAATTCCTTATGCGATGCGAGCAAAAGTGGAAAAAGAATTAGATCGATTAATTGAAGCAGAAATTATTAAAGAAGTGGAGAGCAGTGAATGGGCTACTCCAATTGTACCGGTACCAAAAAGCAATGGGGAAATTCGAATATGCGGAGATTATAAAGTCACGCTTAATCCCCATATTAAGATCGATCGTTACCCAATTCCACGGGTTCAAGATCTTTTATCAACGTTAAATGGGGGGACAGTTTTTTCGAAAATCGATTTATCCCAAGCGTACCAGCAAGTGGAATTGAATGATGATTCGAAATTGTTAGTCACAATTTCCACGCACAAAGGATTATTTGTTTACAATCGTTTATGTTTCGGTGTAGCGTCGGCACCGGGACTGTTTCAAAGAGAAATGGAAAAGATATTAAACGGAGTAGAGGGAGTGATTTACTTCTTCGACGACATTCTGGTTTCAGGTCCGACATGTGAGCTACAAAATCAAAGGGTTAAAGCAGTTTTACAAAGATTGCAAAACTGCGGCCTCACTGTTAAGAAAGAAAAATGTGAATTCTCAAAAGAGAGTGTAGAATTCCTTGGTTATGTATTGGACAAAAATGGTACTCACGTGTCTGAAGAGAAAACCAAAGCAATCAGTGACGCTCCGGCTCCAAAGGATTTGACTCAGTTGAGGGCTTTTCTCGGCATGATGAATTATTATGCAAAATTCATACGAAACTACTCGAGAGTTATCGGTCCGCTTCTCAACTTGTTAAAAAAAGATGTAAGTTGGAATTGGGACTCGAATTGCGAAAAAGCATTCAAAAGAGCGAAACGTAGTTTGATGGAATCGGAAGTTTTGACTCATTTTGATTTGAAATTACCGGTTAAAATCGCTTGTGATGCTTCTCCATTCGGCCTGGGGGCGGTACTGTCTCATGTTTATAAAGACGGATCCGAACGACCAATCGCTTTTGCGTCGCGTACGTTGTCAAAAGCTGAAAAAGGCTATTCACAACTTGACCAAGAAGCATTGGGTATCATTTTCGGAGTAAAAAAGTTCCATCAGTACGTCTACGGCCGGCGCTTTATTTTGGAGACGGATCACAAGCCGTTGGTATACATTTTTGGCTCCAAGCATGGATTGCCACAAATGTCCGCGAATAGAGTCCAAAGGTGGGCAGTTTTGTTATCGGCCTACGATTTTGAGATAAAATTTGTCAAAGGCACCGATAACACTCGAGCAGATGGTTTGTCAAGAGTTCCTTTGGTTGGTAACGTGGAAAATGAAACAGAAACGAACGAATATACGTATTTAAATTTCGTGTCCGAAGGAATTAAGGCAATAAACGCGGTAGTAGTCGAAAAAGAAACGGAAGTCGATAGCCAATTGAGTCAAGTCCGGGAATTTGTAATGAATGGTTGGCCAAGCGAAGTGCCTGATATGTACAAAGCGTATAAAAATCGAGAAAAAGAATTAACGGTGGAGGGAGGATGTGTTATGTGGGGACACAGAATTGTAATTCCTCCGAAACTGCGTCGCAATTTGCTCGACGAACTCCACAGTATCCACATGGGAGTCGTGCGAATGAAAGCGATGGCAAGGTCATATATTTGGTGGCCCGAACTTGATAAAGATATCGAGGGAATCGCTAAATCTTGTGAACTATGTTTAGAGTCAGCAGACAATCCACCGAAAGCGGTTTTGCATCCGTGGAAATGGCCAGAAGGGCCTTCGTACATTCTCGAAATGGGTGGACGTAAAAGAGATGAAAAACATCACGTCAGAGACCACGATCAAAGCATTTCGAGAGTATATGTGCACCTGGGGAATTCCGTTAACTCTGGTGACGGACAATGGTCCGAGTTTTTGCTCGAAAGATTTTAGCGATTTCCTGGAATCATATGGCATTAAACACGTTCGAACGGCACCGTACTATCCGGCTTCGAACGGAGCGGCCGAGAACGTTGTCCGTAGTTTCAAAAATAAATCCAAGCTGTTGCGAAAAGCGGGAAACTCAAGTGACGAGGCGTTATGTAAATTCCTATTTTATATCAGAGCAACGCCGCATTGTACGACAAACTGCAGTCCTGCGGAACTGCAAATAGGACGTAAATTTCGCACGAAATTAGATTTATTATATCCGACGATTCGCTACGGCGTGGAACAAAAGCAAAAAAGTCAAATCGGTGCATTCCGGGACAACCGAGAAATAAAATTAAGCGACAATGAAATTGTTATGGCGAGAGATTATAGTAATAATAATTCGTGGCGTAAATCGCAAGTCTTGGACCGCATTTCTCCGGTTACATACGAAGTTCTAACGGACGATAAGCGACGATGGAAACGACACACCGATCAATTAAGACCTTGTGACTTGAAAATCAGTGCTTCGGAAAATAAGAATTACGAATCAACGAACAAAGTGTTGCAAAGCAATTGTACGCCGGAATCACAGTGTCAAAGCGAACAAACAGTGATAAACGAATCGGTACCAATCGAGAGTAGGTCCGAAGAACCAAAGAGTGATTCTGTACCGCAAGCGATACCTTTGCGACGCTCATCGAGAGTTTGTAAGCCTCCGACGCGTCTCGATTTATAAGTTGTAAACGGCACCGGGAAATGTGTATTACCGGTAGTAAACGGATTATTTTTGTCTAATAATCTTGGTTTTATGAACACAAACAAAAGAAATGTGATTTTAACTCGCTTTGTGATATATCCTTAAGGGAATGTGGAAATTCATTTAAAATGTACTGTAAACGTTGATGTAATGGAAATTTTTTCCAAAATAAGAGGGGAGGAATTGTAGTGTTTCAACATAGATTTTAAATAGCGGAAATTAACCAGCGCCACCTAAGACGCTCTAAGCGCCTCTCTCGCCAATTACCAAAACTAGTGAGCTTCCGGCTAGTCACGTCGTTGTACGCAAGCACTCTCGTCCAGACCGCCATGAGTGCAAAACGTGCTATCTCTCTCATACTCCGTCATCCCGTTAATAAAGTATTATAATGTTTTGGGAGTTAGCGTTTATTCATTGAAATAAACCCGGCCCTCGATCCCCAAAAACATTACAGCCTCTTTATAAATCGATCATCCTGTTTTCCGTCTATGATGAGAGAATTGTCATCTTCGGATGGAATAAGTCAGTTTGCATTGAAAACAAGCTGTACGAGATAAATGACCGTATTTTCCATAGTTAAATTTCACGAACTTTTCTCCAATTGAATATCACCCGTTGAACCCCCTGCTGTGAATTATCCTATGCACTGAGGAAGGACAGTCAACACCGAACGCGTTATTTTCAGTCCACATCTCCGCCTCGCGCGCTTGGCTACGACTCGTCCTGAAAACAGCGCGTTCGGCGTTAAATGTGCCATTTTACCTCTTTGTTCCTTAATGTACCCCAACTGTTCCGCGCCCCCCTCTCAGCGGCTTCCCCAGTACGTGTAAATATGGATGAGGTATTTCTTCGCCGAAATTATTTTTGAAAACCATGCACGCCAAGTTTTTGTATAATCTCTGCAGTCAATTCGTCCGGTAAGTACGTGTACGTGTACGCGTGCCCTTGTACGCAAACGTGTCCTTTTTATGTATCGTTTCCTGTGAAACTCAACTTGGTCAACGTAGAGTTGCTCTAAACACACCCAATAATAGTATTGATATTCGGGGAATTCAATTCGGGATAGAGGAACCCTTAAACCCAATGCCTTCAGGGTGTACGTATCCCTGTAAAATTCATTCATTTATGAATTCTTGGCTATGTTGCAGTGATTTCATTTTTTTTTGTGTCAATTGAGTTTCAGAATTTTTGAGATTTTTATCAAGGTTCAAAGATGGTTCACAGTGAAGAAAAACTTTCCAACTGAGGTTGCGACTTTTTAATACTTGGCATCTTTTTTTTTACTTTTCTGAAGTATTTTTCCACGGAATTCACGTCTTTTTGGGAAGCAGAATATTTATCAACATTTTTCTTAATAATAGAGGGATTATTTGTTCTGGTTGATTGTTCTGGAGAGCATAAATCTCTTCAAAAACTTCCGTCGACAGCCGTGGTAAATGTCTTTAAATATCTCGGCGAGAGTCATGATTAACCCCTTAAAAAATCCAGTCCAGCCTCTTGGCCAATCTGTTTAAGCAACGTCGGCGAAACTCTTACTCTACCCCTTAAGAAATCCCGTCCGGACTCTCATTCAATCTGTTATAACAAACGCGTAGAGACGCTTAGTCTAGCCCTTAAAAAATCCCGTCCAGACTGTTGGGCAATCCCTTATGAAAGTCTCGGCGAGATTCTTGACTACTCCCTTAAAAACTCCCATTGAGATCCTTATTCAATCCCTTAAAAATCTTAAAGATATCCCGATGGAACTCTGAATAGATCCCTTAAAAAACTTCCATCGAGATCCCCCGACAACCCTTTAAAGAATCCCGTCCAGACTCTCCGCTAATCCCTTAAAAACCACCGGTGTCATAAGTCCTAGCGAGATTTCTCCGTTCTTCCTTCGTTCTCCTGTTTTTTTATTGTCTCGTCACATTTTTAACTAATTTTTTTACTCCGAGAAAAATTGCTACGGGCTCACGTGATTCTGCATTAAAAAACAAAAAAAAATGAGCCTAAGCTCAACCCTTTTCGTTAAATTTTACCAGAGATATGAATTTTTCAAAACTGGGGTTATTTATGACTCCACGTTACCGGAATAGGACACATTAAATAAAGTTGCCATTCTAGGGTCAAAAAAGTTCCGTCGAGATCCCCGGTCAACCCCTTAAAAAATCCCTTTCAGACTCTTCGCCAATCCCTCAAAAACGTCCCGGCGAGATTTTTCCGTTCTTCCTCGTGCGTTTCTCCCTTCGTTCTCTCGTTTTTTTTATCGTTCAATCGCATTTCCGACCAAATTTTTACTCCGAGCAAAATTGCCCCGGGCTTACGTGATTCTACATTAGAAAACGCAAAGAATGAGCCCAAGTTGAACCCTTTTCGTTTAATTTTACCGGAGATATGAATTTTTCGAAATTGGGGTCATTTATGACCCCACGTTACCGGAATAGAACAAATAAACTAAAGTGACCGTTCTAGACTCAAAAAACTTCCGTCGCGACCGCCGGTCAACCCCTTAAAAAGTCTCGTTCAGACTCTTGGTAAATGCCTTAAAAAAGTCCTGGCAAGATCCTCGATTAATCCCTTAAAAAATCCCGTCCAGACTTTTCGGCAATCGCTTAAAAAAGTCCCGGCGAGATTTCACCCTTCTCCCTTCGTTCTCCTATTTTTTTACGGTTTCATCGCATTTTGCACTATTTCTTTTATTCGGAGCAAAATCGCCCCAGGCTCACGTGATTCTGCATTAAAAAACGAAAAGAATGAGCCCCAGTTGAACCCTTTTCGTTAAATTTTACCAGTAATATGAATTTTTCAAAATTGGGGTCATTTACAACCCCACGTTACGTTACGTTATGACCTCCGGTTAACCCCTGAAAGATTCTGGATCAATCGGTTAAATAAAATCCCGGCGCTACTGGATAAATGAAATGTTTTTATTAATTTTAATTTTGAATTAAAATAAATCCAAAGAATAGAGTGAACGTGGTAGAGCGAGAGAGATAGCACGATGCGCCGACGCAGTAGAGGGAGAGAGACAGCGGTATAGACGCGCCGGCGGTAGAGGCCAAGAGAGGCCCGATATAGCCTGTCTCTCTCGCTCCGTGGTGCGCGGAGAGTGGGGGTAGCCGCGTTCAGTGGAGCGCGTGACATCACAGGCCGAAAATGTCCACCAGTCTCGCAAAGGGCGTATGTCCAAGCGTCAACAAGCGCGACTTACGCCTCTCTGACTCTGAGAAAACAGAAAGCGTACCGGATCTCGCGACCAAAATATTCAATATCAGATTTTTCAGGATGGGCTGAACGGATTCTGTTCTACCAAGGACCATTCGAAAGATAAAAAATTAAAGAAAATTCAATTTCAATATGAAATTTTTCTGTCGCCCCGTTTTTCCGTAAAAACGATTCAACGTTTCTGTGACGTCAGAAAACCCCTATTTTACTGTATATAAGAGTGCGGCGGGCTCGCGCTACGCTTTTTTTTTGATACTTGGCGCTGAGCCGCTGCCGCGTTTCTTGATTAGACATTTTTAATAAAATTGGATTTTTTAAATCGATTTTCAGGCTGCCGTCAAAATATACACGATTCCTAGCGCAATTTAAGGTTATGATTTTTTAATTTCGACAAGGCTGACTTTCGAATGTTATCTATATTCATCACCGCGAATTTAACGACCCATGTATGAAGATGTATTCGTGAACTGGCAACCAACAGCTTTTCCTCGAATGGGAACAGATGGATATGTCGTCAGTCGCGACCGATCAGAAACACGATAGGAACATTGAGCCCTTTCTCTGTGTCGTATACATACACGCACGCACACTTCGATCGGCACATAATTTTGCCTGTGCAAAGTTTTTTGTGAGCAATTACGGCATCAATCGGGTTAATTTGTGGCTCAATCGAGGGGGGATAACGTAATTAGGCTCCAGTTCAAATTTCAGATCATGAAATTACACCTGAGCTTTGTAATTGAAGAAAGCGTCTACCCCCACCGGCAAAATCGCTTTTCTTAGAGATAATATCCTCCAGTGATTCTCGGGCCAGCAGACGACGCTGTCAAATGTACTTGTCCCGAGACTATGCCGAGTCTCTTAATAAACAACGTAAACCATCGAGAAATATACCTAGACATCGAAAACCATAGAGAAATATACCTGGACATCGGAAACTATGCTAAATTATACCCAGACATCGAAAACGATGGAGAAATATAACTAGACAGAAAAACATGGACCCGTGGACCTAGACATCGAAAACCATGAAGAAATATACATAGACAACGTAAACCATCGAGAAATATACCTGGACATCGAAAACCATGGGAAAATATACCTAGACAACAAAAACCATGGAGCCGTGGACCTAGACATCGAAAACCATGGACAAATATGCCTAGAAATCGAAAACCATGGAGAAATATACCTAGACAAAAAACCATGGAGCCGTGGACCTAGACATCGAAAACCATGGAACCGTCGTCCTAGACATCGAAAACCATGGAGCCGTTGACTTAGACATTGAAAACCATGAAGAAATATACCTAGACATGGAAAACCATGGAGAAATATACCTGGACATCGGAATCTATGCAAAATTATACCTAGCATCGAAAACCATGGAAAAATATACATAGATAAAAAAACCATGGACCCGTGGACCTAGACATCGAAAACCATGGAAAAATATACCTAGACAAAAAAAACCATGGACCCGTGGACCTAGACATCAAAAACCATGAAGAAATATACCTAGACAACAAAAACCATGGAGCCGTGGACCTAGACATCGAAAACCATGGAGAAATATACCTAGACAACAAAAACCATGGAGCCGTGGACCTAGACATCGAAAACCATGGAGAAATATACCTAGACAACAAAAACCATGGAGCCGTGGACCTAGACATCGAAAACCATGGAAAAATATACCTAGACAAAAAAAAACCATGGAGCCGTCGTACTAGACATCAAAAACCATGGAGCCGTCGACCTAGACGTCGAAAACCATGGAGCCGTCGACCTAGACATCGAAAACAGTGGAGCCGTTGACCTAGACATCGAAAACCATGGAGAAATTTACCTTAACAACGAAAACCATAGAGCCGTCGACCTAGAGAGCGGAAACTATAGAGACCTAGACAACAAAAACCATGGTACCTAGACAACGAATTCCATACGGAAAGAGAGGCCCGATATAATCTGTCTCTCTCGCTCAGTTGCGCGTGAAGAGTGGGGATACCGCGTTCAGCGGATCGGGTGACGTCACGGGCCGAAAATGTCCACCAGACGCGTAAGGGCGTATGTCCAAGCGTCAACAAGCGCGACTTACGCCTCTCTGACTCTGAGAAAACAGAAAGCGTACCGGATCTCGCGACCAAAATCTTTAATATCAGATTTCTTTGGATTGGCTTAACGGATTTGGTTCTACCGAGGACCATTCGAATGATAAAAAATCAAAGAAAATTCAATCGGTTCAAGGGTTTCCCCATTTCGGAGGATTCCAGCATGATTATCCCGAATATTATGATGACTTCATGCTAGCTAAAGATCATGAATGTACGTACAATACAATTCCACGGGGAACGAAACATAAAAAAGGGCACGTTTGCGTACAAGGGCACGCGTACACGTACACGTACTTACCGGACGAATTCACTGCAAAGATTATACAAAAACTTGGCGTGCATAGTTTTCAGAAATAATTTCGGGAAGGCAAAAAATAATTGAATGTACAAGTTTAATGATCATCTCGTTTCCGTCTATGATAGAAGTATTTTCATTTTTAGATGGCATATGTCACTTTGTATTAAAGACAAACTATACGGGATAAACGACAGTATTTTCTAGTTGAATTTCGCGAACTCTCCCCCAATTGAATATCGCCCTCTGAACCCCCTGCTGCGAAGTATTCTATGCACCGAGGAAGGACAGTCCTCATCTCCGCCTCGCGCGCTTGGCTACGACTCGTCCTGAAAACACCGCGTTCGGCGTTAAATGTGCCATTTTAGGCCTAGTTCCACGACTCGAGGTTAAACGCGAGATTTAGTAACCGAACGTTGAATCTAACCGCTGCTCTAACAAGCGATTTATTGCAGTTGCGTTCCACAGTGCACTTTTAACCGGGGTTTTTGGAAACCTATATTCCATTAGAAATAACTCTAACCGAGCGCTTATTCCTTTTCAAATATCTTCGATGATTGGCTTTCTGGAATGGGACAGTGTGGAAGGGATACGTTGAATATTCTTTTCGATGCTCCAGTTCATGACGTATTTGCTGCAGGACTTCAAATACATTTTCATTCGATAAGCGAAGTCGAGCGGGTAAATCGATGTCATAAAATTCATCAAAATTCGTTTTTTCACAACTTTTGGTCTTCCATGTTAAAAAAATCTTTGAGTTCTGACTGAAGACGATAAAAGAGCATCGATAATTCATCTGCCTGCTATGTTTTGGCAACATTATTATTTGCGTGTCCACTCGAATTACTGTTAACCCTCCGTAAACACACAGTACAATTAGTGCACCGTCCTAGACACACATGGGTCAGGCGCCCTACTGTTTTTTTACTGTACTTTTGGACTTGTTGAGAAAATCTGAAAAATTCAGGAAAGTAGTTTTCGATATATGGGAAAAGAGCCTGCAGTGTGGGTGATGGATAAAAATTCTTTTTAATTATTGTTATATATTTAATAGTAATCTATACGAAAAAGGAGAAATTAATGGCATTCGCTGAATGTGCTGGACACCCTACACCCGTATGTGTCTACTGAGGGTTAATACACATTAAACAGAGAGAAACAGGAAGTTATAGGTTAAGAAATGAGATTTCTCAAGCAGCGAGCGAGCTGTCAGTTGGCACATACACATCACTCATACACCCATAACCTATATATGACGGAGGTTTAGCCCGTTAAACGCCCAATCTCGGCCGATTATATTTGACCGACGAAACTGTGGCTTAACCGTGGATTAAGGAGTTGCGGAACGCGCGTTTTTCATTAAACCCCGTTTACCAACTTCACCGAGAGTTATGGCACCGGGCCTTAGTCGTGTTCTTTAGGGTTAGAAGTGATCCAAACAGTGTAGAACTGATCCGCTCGCGCATGCGTAGACGGAGTTGTCCATCTCACTTTTTGCTGTCTACGCATACGTGAGCGGATCAGTTCTACACTGTTTGGATCACTTCGAACTTTTGTCTCTTAGTTAATCGATCACCTTGTTTTCCGTCTATGATGAGAGAATTTTCATCTTCGGATAGCATAAGTCAGTTTGTATTGAAGACGAGCTATACTATGAGATTCGCGAATTCTCCCCCAATTGAATATCGCCCGCTGAACCCCCTGCTGCGAAGTATCCTATGCATCGAGGAAGGACAGTCAACGCCGAACGCGGTGTTGAATGTGCCATTTTGTCTCTTTGTTTCTTAATGTATCCCGTCTGTTCCCGCCCCCCTCTCAGCGGCTACCCCAGTACGGGTAAACATGGATGAGGAATTCCTTCGCCAAAATTATTTTTGAAAACCATGCACGCCAAGTTTTTGTATAATCTTTGCAGTGAATTCGTCCGGTAAGTACGTGTACGTGTACGCGTGCCCTTGTACGCAAACGTGCCCTTTTTTATGTTTCGTTCCCCGTGGAATTGTATTGTACGTACATTCATGATCTTTAGCTAGCATGAAGTCATCATAATATTCGGGATAATCATGCTGGAATCCTCCGAAATGGGGAAACCCTTGAACCGAATGTGTCGAGGGCGCACGTTCGTCTGTGAAATTTTGCCACTCATTTATGAATTCTTGGCTATATTGCAATGATTTCATTTTTTTTTGTCTCAATTGAGTTTGAAAATTTTTGAGAAGATATTTATGAAGGTCAAAAGATTGTTCGCAGTGAAGAAAAAGTAAAATACATGAATATCGTAAATCAAAAATGTTTCATTGCAAAGTGATATCAAGAATAAAATTGAGTCATTATTTTCCAACTGAGGTTGCGATTTTTTAATAGTTGGCGTTCTTTTTTTTACTTTTCTGGAGTTTTTTTCCACGGATTTCCTTTCTTTTTGGGAAGGGCCATATTTATCAAAATTTAAATGATGGGGAAATTTTTATACAAAGTAATATAAAGATAAATGAGTCATAATTTTCCAACTGAGGTTGCACTTTTTTAATACTTGGCGTCTTTTTTTTACTTTTATAAAGTATTTTTCCACGGATTTCACTTCTTTTTGGAAAGTAGGATATTCATCAACATTTTTTTTAATGATAGAGGGATTATTCGTTCTGGTTGGTTGTTCAGGAGAGAAGACAAATCTCTTCAAAAACTTTCGTCGACAGCCCTGGTAAATCTCTTAAAATATCTCGAAAAGAGACATGATCAATCGCTTGAAAAACTCTCGTACAAACTCTCGTTCAATCTCTTAAGGAAACCTCGAAGAGACTCGTGGTCAATCCCTTAAAGAAACCTAAGTGACCCCCTCAGTCAATCCCTTGAAAAAATTCCGTCGCGACCCCTTAAAAATCCCGTCCAGACTCTTGGCCAATTTATTAAGAAAAACCTCGTCAAGACTCTTAGTCGACACCTTAAAAAATCCCGTCCAGACTCTTGGCCAACCCTTTAAAAAAGTCTCGGCAGGATTTTTGGTCGATATGCTGAAATGAGTCTTGACGAGAATCTTGATAAATCTCTTAAAAAAGCCGCGGTGAGACTCTTTAGGAATCCCATGAAAAACTTCCCGTAACGGTCCTACTTTATCCCTCAGAAAACTTCCGTCCATACCCCTTCCGTCAATCACTTCAGAAAATCTCAGCGACAGACATGATCAACCCCTTAAAAAATCCCGTCCAGACTCTCGGCCTATCTGTTGAAATTACAGCGTCGAGCCGCTTAGTCTAACCCTTAAAAAATCCCGTCCAGACTCTTGGACAATCCCTTATAAAAGTCCCGACGAGATGTTTGATTAATCTTTTAAAAACTCCCATTCAGATCCTTGGTCAACCCCTTAAAAAATCCCATCCAGACTCTCCGCTAATCCCTTAAAAAAGTCCTGGCGGGATTTCTCCCTTCATCCTCCCGCCCTTCTCCTTCATTCTCCCGTTTTTTTATTGTTTCGTCGCATTTTCGACTAATTTTTTTACTCCGAGCAAAATTGTTCCGGGCTCACATGATTCTGTATTAAAAAACGAAAAGAATGAGCCCAAGTTGAATCCTTTTTGTTTCATTTTACCGGAGATATGAATTTTCCAAAATTGGGGTCATTCATGACCCTACGTTACAGGAATAGGAAAAATAAAATAAGGTTACCGTTCTAGGATCGAAAAACTTCCGTCGAGACCGCCGTTCAACCCCCTAAAAAATCCCGTTCAGAATCTTGACTGATCCTTTATAAAAGGCCCGGCAAGATTCTTGATCAATCCCATATAAACTTCAACTGGGATCTTATTGTCAACCCTTTAAAAAAAGCCCCGTCAAGACTCTCGGGTGATCCCTTAGAAACCCCGCGATAACACTCTGAGTCGGTCCCTTCAAGACCTTCCGTCGGGATCCCTGGTCGAGCCCTGAAAGAAGACATCGCAAACCATTTAGCCGTCGACCTAGACAGCGAAAACTATGGAGATATATACCTAGGAATCGAAAACCATGGAGAAATATACCTCGACAAAAAAATCCATGGAGCCGTGGACCTAGACATCGAAAACCATCGAGCCGTCGTCCTAGACATCGAAAACTACGGAGCCGTCGACCTAGTCATCGAAAACCATGATGAAATATACTTAGACAACGAAAACGATGGAGTCGTCGACCTAGAGAGCGAAAACTATGGAGAAATATACCTAGACAATGAAAACCATGGAAAATTGTACATAGACAACGAAAACCATGGAGAACTATACCTAGACATCGAAAACCATAGAGAAATATACCTCGACAACGAAAACCATGGAGAAAAATACATAGACAACGAAAACCATGGAGAAATATACCTAG
Source organism: Hyposoter dolosus (assembly GCA_963921915.1). Taxonomy (NCBI): domain Eukaryota; kingdom Metazoa; phylum Arthropoda; class Insecta; order Hymenoptera; family Ichneumonidae; genus Hyposoter; species Hyposoter dolosus. The sequence continues at coordinate 14,140,540 of OY998133.1, forward strand.
ACATCGGAAACCATAGAGAAAGATACCTGGACATCGGAAACTATGCAGAAATATACCTAGACATCGAAAACCATGGAGGAATATACCTAGACAAAAAAAACCATGGAGCCGTGGACCTAGACATCGAAAACCATGGAGCCGTCGACCTGGACATCGAAAACCATGGAGGAATATACCTGGACAACGAAAACGATGGAGTCGTCGACCTAGACAACGAAAACCATGGAGAAATATACCTAGACATCGAAAATCATGGAGAAATATACCTAGACAACAAAAACCATGGAGCCGTGGAGCTAGACATCAAAAACCATGGAGAAATATATCTCGACATCGAAAACTATGCAGCAATATACCTAGACATCGAAAACCATGGAGGAATATACCTAGACAAAAAAACCATGGAGCCGTGGACCTAGACATCGAAAACCATGGAGCCGTCGACCTGGACATCGAAAACCATGGAGGAATATACCTGGACAACGAAAACGATGGAGTCGTCGACCTAGACAACGAAAACCATGGAGAAATATACCTAGACATCGAAAATCATGGAGAAATATACCTAGACAACAAAAACCATGGAGCCGTGGACCTAGACATCAAAAACCATGGAGAAATATACCTCGACATCGAAAACTATGCAAAAATATACCTAGACAACGAAAACCATGGAGAAATATACCTAGACAAAAAAACCATGGAGCCGTGGACCTAGACATCGAAAACCATGGAGCCGTCGACCTGGACATCGAAAACCATCGAGAAATATACCTGGACAACGAAAACGATGGAGTCGTCGACCTAGAGAGCGAAAACTATGTAGAAATATACCTAGACAACGAAAACCATGGAAAAATATACATAGACAACGAAAACCATGGAGAACTATACCTAGACATCAAAAACCATGGAGAAATATACATAGACAACGAAAACCATGGAGAAATATACTTACTAGGAAACGTTTTCAAGTGTCCCCCTCCGATTTCGATGAAACTCTGGTATGTTATAGAGGGTCAAAATCGATGACATACGTATTTTTTTTTATCGGCCCAAACTCATTTTAAAGGGGTGGAACACCCCTCCAAAGTTGACCACCTCCCAAGATGATTTTTCTGTTTTGCATAGAAGGAGGGGATTTTGATAACTAATAATGATAATAATAAATACCTTGTCAAAAGTGATGAAAAACACACTTCGAATATTCTCAAGAACTCTTCATTTTAGTGGTTAACTTGTATATACAAAGTTCATTTTTTACATTATAAACAAGATGTTTATCGGGGCTCAATGAATCCAACAGCACTGTGAAGAGCATGCAAGAACACAGAATACGTGCTTTCGATTTTTTCCCAAAAACTGAATTCTTATCGACTTTTTTCCCAATATTGCGGATTATGTCTAGTATTTAGCCATGAATCATTGAATAACATTGTTTGAGGCTCGCATTCACTCTGGCATCGCTCTCTTATCATTTTACTGTTTTATCATTTTTTCCAAGAAACGTGAATATTTTTCATTTCAAGCAGACTATCAACTACTCGAAAATTCGATGTGTCTCATATGTAAACAAGTCATATCTCTACTTGAATTAATTCTGTGGCACAGACATTTTTTTTAACGATTACGCGTATCTGTCGGATATTTTCAATATGAAAAGTCGTGAGACCGTTCAGTGCTTGTTAATACGTTAATAACAGAACTTCGAGCAGTTATTGAATTTCTTCTCACGTTTACAATGAAAGTGAATCCAATAAACGTTATTAAACTTCTGTGGGCAGCATTTGAAGTAATGAATATACCCGAGTCCCCGTTAACAAATGATGAACGTGAAATAGCATCGAACTTCGAGAACATTTTATTACAAAGCATGACAGAATATAATAGTGTGGAAATGATTGAGGAAAACTCTCTTGACTTTGAAGAGCCCTACAAAAATCTTGAAACGTTCGCAGTGGAAGATGCAGATTTTCAGGTGCCTTCCGAAGGACCTGAAGATAGCTGTTGCGAAGATGACGAACCTTTAAG
>OY998133.1:14147570-14189565 GCA_963921915.1 Hyposoter dolosus
GAAAAAATCGAACGCACGTATTCTATATTCTTGCATGCTCTTCACAGTGCTGTTGGATTCATTGAGCCCCGATGAACATCTTGTTTCTAATGTAAAAAATGAACTTTGTATATACAAGTTAATCCCTAAAATAAAGAGTTCTTGAGAATATTCGAAGTCTGTTTTTCATCACTTTTGACAAGGTATTTATTACTATCATTATTAGTTATCAAAATCCCCTCCTTGTATGCAAAACAGAAAAATCATCTTGGGAGGTGGTCAACTTTGGAGGGGTGTTTCACCCCTTTAAAATGAGTTTGGGCCGATAAAAAAAAATACGTATGTCATCGATTTTGACCCTCTATAACATACCAGAGTTTCATCGAAATCGGAGGGGGACACTTGAAAACGTTTCCTAGTTAGACAACGAAAACCATGGAGAAATATACCTAGACAAAAAAAACCATGGAGCCGTCGACCTAGGCATGGAAAACCATGGTACCTAGACAATGAAAACCATACGGAAAGAGAGGCCCGATATAGTCTGTTTCTCTCGCTCAGTGGCGCGTGAAGAGTGGGGATACCGCGGTCAGTGGAGCGCGTGACGTCACGGGCCGAAAATGTCCACCAGACGCGTAAGGACGTATGTCCAAGCGCCTGCGCGGACAACTTACGCCTTTCTGACTCCAAGAAACAGAAAACATCCCAAACCTTGCGTCCAAAATCTTCAATATCAGATTTCTCGGGATTGGCTGAACGGATTCTGTTCTACCAAGGACCATTCGAAAGATAAAAAATCATAGAAAATTCGAGTCTAATATGAGATTTTTCCCTTAACCCGTTCTCCTGTGAGAACGATTTAAAGTTGCTGTGACGTCATAAAACGCCTATTTTACTGTATATAAGAGTACGGCAGCTCTCGCGCTACGCTTTCTTTTTAATACTTGGCGTCGAGCCGCTGCCGCGTCTCTTGATTCTAATATGAAATTTTTCTGTCGCCCCGTTTTTCCGTAAAAACGATTCAAAGTTTCTGTGACGTCACAAAACACCTATTTTACTGTATATAAGAGTACGGCAGCTCTCGCGCTACGCTTTTCTTTTAATACTTGGCGTCGAGCCGCTGCCGCGTCTCTTGATTTAGACAAACGTTGACGCTGCAAACGATTTCAGAAAACTTGTCGCTCTATAATATTTAGCTCCTCCCGGAGCATAAATCTCAGCGACACGATTTTCATGTCGCTCAGCGACAAGATTTCTATGTCGCTAAGAGTTATTGTCGCTTTGTGATTAATCTTACAAACAGGGAAAACATGCATTGCTATCAAAAAGCGATGAAGGATTTCCCTTTATAAATGTTGTCGCTGTAAACAATTCCAGAAAACTTGTCGCTCCACGATATTTGTTCTTTCCGGAGCAACAACTTGTCGCTGAGAGTTATCTAGAGCTTCCGGGTAAAACTCGCAGCGACAAGATTTTCATGTGGCTCAGCGACAAGATTTTTGTGTTATTGAGAATTATCTGGAGCTTCCGGATAACTGGCAGCAACAAGATTTTCATGTGCCTCAGCGACAAGATTTTCATGTGGCTCAGCGACAAGATTTCTATGCCGCTGAGAGTTATGATCGCTTTGCAATTAATCTAATGCCAGCGGCGATGTTAGTTATGCCGTAAATATATAATCGCTCCACAATATTTGGTTCCTTCTGGAGCAACAACTTGTCGCTGAGAGTTATCCAGAGCTTCCGGATAACTCGCAGCGACAAGATTTTCATGTGGCTCAGCGACAAGATTTTTATGTCACTGAAAATTATTTGGAGCTTCCGGATAGCTGGCAGCGATGAGATTTTCATGTGGCTCAGCGACAAGATTTTTATGTCGCTCAGAATTATTGTCGCTTTGCATTCAATCAAATATCCCAGCGGCGATTTTAGATGTGCTGTAAATGAATAAAATTGTGGGCTTAGGAATAGGGCGAAGGTTGTGAAGCATACTCATTCCTGAAGCATATTCCCCCGTCACTCGAGCATGTTGGTGGTAATGCCAGCTGCAAGTTAGCATTTGTGAGGTTATGACGAGCTGTCAAAGCTGTAAGCACAGTATTCACGTTTATCTTCCATAACCCTGCATTCTCGAGAAACTAAATGGTTAGCCAACGTTTGTTGTTCAAGAAGGAAAAAGTTTGCAACTGTTATTTGCTCGAAAATACTAACGGCGTGAAAGGAAAATGTGAACCTATTTCAGCTATCTCTCTCACACTCGCGTCCATATGGGCCGTTGAAATATCGCTGATGATTTTTTCATCGCGATCAGCTGACATTTTTCGCCCGCTCGTCTGCACTGTTTGTGTGTCATCGGTCGCGACCAATCAGAAACACGCCAGCGCTGCGAGGCCTTTCTCTGTGTCGTATACATACACCCACGCACACTTCGATCATCGCATAATTTTACCTGTGCAAAGTTTTTTTTTCAGTAATTACGGCATCAATCGGGTTGATTAATGGCTCGATCGAAGGGGGATAACTTAATTAGTGTACAGTCCAAATTTCAGAACATGAGATTACCCCTTGGCTTCGTAATTCAAGAAAGAGTCTACCCCCACCGTCGAAATCGCTTTATTCAGAGATAATATACTCGGGTGAGTCTCGGGCAAGCAGACGACGCTGTCAAATGTACTTGTCCCGAGACTCTGCCGAGTCTCTTGATGCGCGTCGAATATAACTTGTTTCTTCCAGCACGGGAAATCAGACTCGTTTGGTCTATTTTTCAGGGTCATAGACAAGTAATACGCGAAAAATATTACATGTTTCTTCCATCAGGAGGGATCAGACTCGAATAAATTATTTTTCAGCCTCAAGCAATGCGCGTCGAATGTAACTTTTTTTTATTTCAAAGTCAAGCAATCCGCGTCAAATGTAAATTTTTTTCAAAGTCAAGCAATGCTCGTCAAATAGTACTTGTTTCTTCCAACACGAGAAATCAGAGTCGAATAACAGGTATATTAGACTACGAGGGCAGAGTAACTTTGGAATTCCTGCACTGGGCATCATAAACGTTTCTTCCTCGGGCGTAGATCGTCCGACGAACTCTCGGACGGTCCACGCCTTAAGACGGTTCAAGCAAGCGCGGGTAAACGGCGGGAGTAACTATGACTCTCTTAACGATAAGAGCTGTGGCCGTTTATCCGTTCGGGAATTGACGTTCCCGCTTTAGCTGAGTCACGGAGTGAGACACGAGTAAACAGCTGGAGCAAGTAGTCTCTCTTCGGGGGGTCGAACGACTCTGCACATTTGATGGATCGACTATCGATCCTGTTGTACAATGGCCAGTCAACGGAGCTTAGGCGAGAGATGGTGAAGAGTTCTCCAGACTTAGCCACCTCTCGCCCCTGATCTAGCCTCCGGGTTATACTGTCGTGGTCTCGTGCAGTACTGGGCCTTGTCTGGGCTGTATGGGTAGCGGCAAAGAAGGTGAGGGACGGCGTCGGCTGGCTTCGCGAAGACCAGGCGCCTGCGGTTTCGTTGACTGTTAGGACAAGGAGAGGTCCGAGTGTCGTGAAAAGCACGCCGTACTGAATGTGTGGGGAAGTGAGACTTCACGGAGGCCTTTTATGAAAAGGCGGCTAGTTCACCGGAAGGGAAGTGATGATCCCTACTCCAAAGTTTAATCAGTGTAGCAGAGCTGGGGACGATAACTCTTAATCCATTCGGAAGAGTTTGTCCGAACCCATCTGTAGAGAAATGTCCTGCCACATAGGCTTTCTTGAAAACCATCCCTTATCGCAGCAAGACCATGGTCGGCAATCGTACCTAGTATAATCCGGTCCTTATGTGGTCAGTGTAAAATGGTGTAGTGAGCCACAAATCAAGAAGGTGGGGAGTTGTGTGTGCGTTACCCCTTGTGGGCCATTGCCGCAGGCGTTATAGCGATCGTACAACAAAGTCCGAACTGCCAAGTGACGTGAGTTCCGATACCAACCTTGGGTGGTGCCCGATCAGGATTTTCCTGAGGAGGCCCAGACATCACCCCGGGGTGACAAGCGGGACCGCACTTGGCGGCTTCGGACTGTGCGACTGCTTGACGACTGCAGGCGGATAAGGTGGAGGGCTTGAGTGCTTGCTGCGGGGCGAGCGCTTGGTCCAAAACCTGATAATGGGGGCTCGGTCCATAACGGAGCGTCCCCTGGTCTTAAACACAACTCCCCTAGAAGCGAGTCCCAGGAACATCTCAGGGATCTCGCAGGAGGAGTGTCATGCCTGGAGCGCCAAGAGGACCGAACACCGAGTCCAGAGAACGAAGACGAGAGAACAAACGTAGCAAATACATCGAGAACGGGGACCCTTGAAGGTCCCAAAGTCACGTTGGTCAAAACGGAAAAGCTGGACCACGGACACTTGGCAACGCCAAAATGCAACGAGAACGCGTAGCAAATGAAACCTAAGGGGGTCGGGTCACCATATGGCGGCTCGGCCCCCTTTTCTCGTTAATCAAACGGAGCCAAGCAATGCGCGTGAAACTCTCGCCAGTCTAGATAAAAAGGCATTGAAAACGGGAACTCCTTGAGGGTCCCCGAGTCAGTGACCAATACCCAACAACAGGTCCACATCCAGTCCAAGACATCTTCTGCAGGACACGGCGTTAAGGGCAATGGCACAAGCTAATAGGGTCGAAGACCGCAGCAGTACGACAACACCGTGCTGAACAACTGAGGAACGAACGAAAGGAAAGGAGCAGACCAAGAAATGGTTAATCCATACGCCGGGCTGGAACGGTGATTTCATGGGAACGTAAAACGCTTCGCAAGAAGCTAAAGGGGTGCCACAATGGGGCACAGAAAGGCTACGCCTTAGGATGGATGCATTGCGACGAAACGGCTATCTCAGGACAACGAATAACATAAAGACAATAAAGTCTAAGCAACGCCAAACCAAAAAAGAACCAAAAATGACAGACACAACAAATTTGAGCCTCGGACTAGGAAGACAAGGTTCCGACCTTCCTAGAGCGGACATGTCCGTAACTACGGGAACCACTGATGACGACCCAAGCATGAACCTGGAAAATGAGACACTTACGACACTCGAGATACAGGTGCCGATCGACCTGGCAACGACGTCCTGGTAAGTATGTGCGCAAAGACGGCGTAGAAGAGGCTTTATAAGCCTGAGGGATCTTGACGATCACATGAAAAAGGACCACCTTCGCACGATAGTAATTTTTGTATGCCGGATGTGTCAGAGAAGATGCCCGTCCAAACATAGCTGGGACTGCCACAAGCCTAAATGCAGTGGAGGGGCGGCAGCGCCCGTAGAAGGCCAACACCGTTGCGAGCACTGTGGAAAGTCCTTTAACACCAAAAGCGGACTTTCCCAACATGAGAGGCATGAGCACCCCAGAGTGAGAAACGAGCAGCGCGAAGCGCAGACAAACAGGCCACGTGGGGTAGGAGGCAGGGCGACCACACTGTGGTCAGAGGAGGAAACGGCGCTCCTCATCCAACTGGACAGGAGATTCCGTAACGCTCGCTACCCGAACGTCGAAATCCAGGCGTACTTTCCGAATAAGACGTACAGACAGATTGGGGAGAGAAGAAGGAGAATCCCACGGGAAGCGAACGATGAAATAAGAGAGGCATCAGATTCAGAGGTCGAATCGGGCGAAATCTCGAGCAGCGACTCGAGCGCAGAAGAAAGAGCAGAGGAGGAGGAGTTTTTTGACGCTGAGGAAATCCATGAACCTGCTGGACAAAATTTTAACAATATGACATTACAAGTAGACGAAGATGACACCCATAACGAATGGCTCACGATCATGGAGGAAAAGATACTTGCCATCGAGCCAAGATCACAAAACCTGAGAGAAAGCGCCAACCTTCTCAAGGAGTTATGGCAGCAAAACAAGCGCTCACCAGAAGAGCTAGAGCGACAGATTAACGTCTTCGTCAAGGACTTTAGTTCATGCCTAACTGGTACAATGGAAGATCCGCGACAAGAAAGGCAGGGAAATCGGCAAAGGCCTAGGCGAGGCCAAGAAAACTTGGATCGGAGGCGGAGGACAACTGGCAGAACCACCGCAAACCAACGGCGGAGGTTCCGGTATGCCAGATGCCAGGAGCTTTATAACAACTGCCCCGAAAGGCTGGCGGAAATTGCCCTCTCAGGGGACTTTTCATTCGCTGAAACAAGGAAGGACCCGCCAAAGATCGAAGACATACGGGCACTGTACGGGGAATTATGGGGTAGTACAGGCCCACAAAATGCCGACTTCATATTGGAAGAAGGGAGGGACGCAAAGCGCCCAATAAACGAAATTTTTCCACCATTCGAGATCGAGGATATCCAAAATAGGATCTCGAGAATAAAAAGCAGATCAGCCGCAGGTCTAGACGAGATAAAGAAAAAACACGTTACCCGAAAGGGAGTAGCAGAGCTCCTGACCATGCTTTTTAATATTTTGACGTGACATGCTATCTTCCCGGAAGCGTGGAGTAAAAACCGGACTACTCTCATCCCCAAAGATGGGAAAGACCACAGGGACGTAAAAAACTGGCGACCAATCACGGTTGGGTCGTTACTAGGGCGACTGTACACAGGTCTGATAGACCAGAGGCTCAGGAAGTTCATAAGGCAGTCAAAAAGGCAGAAAGGTTTTACAGCCGAAGATGGCTGCCGGTCGAACACCCTGATCCTCAACAAGGCTATCGAGACTATGAAGGGACACCACGGCGGCGTGGTTATGGTGGCGGACGTGTCTAAAGCGTTCGACACCATACCACATAGTGCAATAAAACCCGCACTAAGAAGGAAAGGTGTCCCCGAACATATTGTTACGTCCTGGGATTCCGTTCGGTCCTCAAAATCATTCAATTTCAATATTTTTATAATTGTAACCTTATCAAGGTGGGAACGTTTCAGCCGTTGGGATCTCACGACGACAGTCAGCAGAATTTGCTGACGTTGGTGATCTCACGGTAACGAGAAGACGCTCCACACTTTCCGAACGCGCGAGGTCCAGCTTATCGCGGACTTCGCGCGCGGATTAATATTCATAAAAGTGCAGGGCACTACTTTAGATAACGAAATAGGCAGTCGAGCTGGAGACCTCAAACGGAACGGTCTACCAGTAAATTTAAGTTTTTCCAAAAAGAGCCTCGGCCCTCGTGGCCGAGGACACACTGAAAAGTCCGGTCCGGCAATAGTTAAAACGGTTGCGCGAAACACAATTCGCGAACCGTAATAAAAGTAAAATAACCAAAATTATAATTTCCGAATTAATAATTGCGAATGACCCTAATCATTGTAGTTCAAAGGGTCATCGCGCAAAACCAATTAAATGTTCACCGAATGTAACAAGCTCAGTGTACAAGTTTTAATGATTGTTAATTTTAATAAATGTTGTTAATCGTTCACCGTTTGCAACTAAATTGCTACACCAATCGTTTCCTTCATCCACCGACGTTCCATATACAATCAAAACTCTAAACCATGATATTCCACCTGCCTGGACAACTGGCTCCAATCCCCGATTTGCCTTTGCAAATCCAAAACCGGAGCAACTTTTGCAGCTACGACCACGGTAAGTCCTAACACGATCGGGCAAAAATACCGGGACGTAACAATATAATAAATCTGATTGACGGGATGTACACCAGCTGCAGTACGTCAGTAAAGGGAAGAAAAGGTGGAAATTGTGCTGAGAAGAGGAGTCAAACAGGGAGACCCTCTGTCGCCCCTCCTCTTCAACTTAATTATTGACCCGATCATCGAGGCACTTGTACCCAATATCTGGGCACGTAATTCGGCCCATGGACAGGCCTCCAAAGAGGGAAGGAAATTCCAAAAATAACGGAATCAATCAAGAATGTACGGAGTCTCAGCCTGAAGCCATACCAGAAGCTGCACATAATCACAACGTATATCCTACCACATTTCATGTACGAGCTGACCGCCAGCCCACCGGCGGCATCCGTGCTGAAAATGGTAGATGATGATATACGGGACCAGATAAAAGAGATCCTACGACTGCCGCTTTCGACAGCCACGAGTTTCTTCTACACTCCAAAGAAAGACGGAGGGCTTGGGCTGATAAGGATATCAAGAGCCGTACAATTGCTTACCCTGAAAAGCGGTATCACTCTAACCGAGTCTGACGACCCGATCCTCCGAGAAATAGGGCGAAATACCAAGTTCGACAAATTGGTAGATAAAGGAGCAGCCGGCCTTAGCCAGGCCGGCTAGAATAGCCAGGCCGCGGACAAAGACGGCATACGAGCAAGTGAAGCGGCTGACTCGAGAGAGGGAGAGGGAGGCGTGGAAGAACTTACGCTCCCAGGGATAAGGTGTGGAGGATTTCAAAGGAGACAAGTACGGTAACTACTGGCTCATGCGACCAAACACACTAAAGTCATCACGATTCCTGGGCGCCCTCCGCATGCGTACAAATACCTTTGGCACAAGGGTAGTGCTTGCTCGCACCAACGCAAACGCAGAAACGATCTGCAGACGCTGCCACTTACAGCCAGAAACGCTAGGGCATATAATCGGCCAGTGCGTATTCACCAAACCAGCGAGGATAAGGAGGCACGACCAAATAAAAGAGCTGATCGCGGACTGCGTCAGCAGGCACCATGAAGTGCTACTGGAGCCAACTGTCAACGAAGGGGGAACCCTGAAAAAACCGGACATGATTGTTAAGAAAGGAGACGAGACCATAGTGGTGGATGTGACAGTGCGGTTTGAAAAAGGTGCCTTCTTGGCGGAAGCTGCCAAAGAAAAAACCGACAAGTATAAGGGGACAGCGGAATTAATGGCCATCAGATTGGGCACCGCAAAAAGCAGAGTCCTCCCCATCGTCGTAGGAAGCAGAGGAACGCTCCCAAGGAACACGATAAAGGCACTCGAGGAATTGGGCATAAGCAAAAAGGATAGACGAACAATCGCTTTGGACGCCCTCAAATCGTCAGTGGAAATGGCCAATGCTTTCATTGACTATTAAATAGGAAGCACTCCGCCTCACGGAATTTTTATTGCATTTTTATTCATCCTTGACTCATTTTATTCACACGGACTTATTCTCACAACTCCCTTGTTTTAAACCACCAGAAAACTCTCTGGACCATCCTACTTCTGTTCAACCCGTGACATATTGAAACCTTCCTTTTACAAATTTTATTCATCCTTGACACATCTTATCCATACTGACTTTACTCATACAATTCCTTCGTTTTAAATCACCTGACCACTCTCTGGACCATCCTATTTTTCTTTTATAACCCTTGACATATTGAAACCTTCCTTTTATAAATTTTGACATCCTCCCGTTCCGACCGCAACAGAACGCGCCGCGAACAGTTTTTTTTTTTTTTTAGCCCACGTCGCTATCATCAAGACGTGGTGCGAGTCGTCCGGTATGCAAAACATCCACGCATTGCCACGGCGGCGGAGCCAGACTTTAGGCCTGGGCGGACACCTCCACGCGGTCTTTCCCGGTAACATCCAGGGGATGGCCAAGCTCCGTAAATCACGCGCTCACGCGCGTGAACTCCGTTTCGAGCTAATTTTTCCAAGCCCAGCTCGAAAAAAGAAGGAGAGACGAAGAGCTCTGCTCGTAATTTACTTGAACGCACGAACGCCATACGATGCGGCAAAAGTCATCGGAAGTATGCTGCAAAAAGCACAGGAAAATAGCCAAATGCCTCGTCATCTAATTAGTGACGCGCATGAATGGATTAACGAGATTCCCTCTGTCCCTATCTACTCATGCGGGAGAGAGAGAGTGGGGACTGGAGAATACAACACCCACTCTCTCTGCGGTGGTGCATGCCGCGGGAGAGCACAGTGCGATCGGGGACCTATCAACCCGACCTCGAAAGCCTGTGCTCTAGGATGGATGGAGGGCAAAGTGGGTAGTGGCATACGCTGTTACTAACTTTTTTGGTGCGTTGTGGTGCGTGCGGGCAGGGGAGAGTCGGGGTGTAAAAGCCCCGGCTCTTTCGGGTTTGGCGTACCCGCGCACCCGAGCTGGGTGTAGGGGCCCGGCCTGGATCAGCAGACCAAGCCTGAGCGTGTCGTCCATGTGTTGGCCACGCGAACGTCCTACCAGTGGCGCAACCACTGGCACCGCGGAGGTCGGAAAGCCCAGTGGTGCTTGCACTGCTGCCCGACCGATTAGGGTTGGCCTCGCGGGGGCATGTGTTATTATGTGTGAGTTGCATTCTCAACTCGGGAGCGGCCCGCTTGTCGCGAGGAAGTTTTTGAAAGTGCTTCCCCTCTAACCAAGGGGCCATGTTTTGTGCTGATCTATCAGTCGTGGGCTTGGTAATCACCCGACCGGGGTGGTAAAATTTGTTTTGCCATTCTCGTGAGTCGTGGCGGTGCGTTCTGTCTGGCGTTAATTCTCACACCTCGCACATGGGTGCCGTGTCATAAATGCCGAGAGGCGGGGATGACACGTAAATCAAAAAGGCGATTAAATGTCCATATCTACTCTCCCCCGCGGTGCACCGCCTTGTCGGGGCGGGGGGGGCTTGCGTATCACGAGGACCCTTGGAGCTGTGCCGGCGGGGGTCTCGGCCCCTGGCAGGTTTAACCATGCCGGATTGGTCCAAGGTGAGTGGCCAGACTAAGCGTGCACCAACCCCCTGGATTCGCGCGCGAACTCCGCGACGCCCAACGATCGCGACTCTTCAGTGCCTCTGGCGAATGAGCGAGGGTACAGTGGGAAACCGGGAGGCTCCCTCGGATGGGGAGTTTGGTACGCCCGGGGCCGCGCGGTAGTACTGGGGCCCGACTCGGGAGTAGCTACCCGGGTGGACCGCCCCATAGCAACGCGTGTAAAAAGCTCGTGTCGACCTTGCAGGACCTGGTGGCTCCAGGATGAAGGACCTGCAGGGGGGCCGGGTGTTGTCTCCGCCGAGGCCACGTCTCAGCAAGCCGGAGGTGCGCATGGAGAGGGGCGGTCGGGGGGTGGGTCGGGGTGGTTGGGCGGGTTCAGGGGTGGGGGGCTCGGGGCGGCGCCTCTGATCTGGCTGGTTCTAGCCGAGGATGGCGTCCCTAGTACGGGGGGTGAAGGGTGTCGTTGGGAGGAAGAGCCGGGGATCCTCAGTAAAAGCCCCACCTTAATATGAAAATGTCCGATCACAGAGAAGTTACAAAGGTGCCATCAAAGGACAGTGAGCTACCTTCAGCTCAACCATCGAGGGAGGAGGGGACCGGTGCCAAGGGTGGCAGTCCGGCTCCCGTGGGCGCTGCGGATGCAGCAGCAGCGACAGTGGTGGTGGTGGTGGAAAGATCCACCATGGCTCCTCCGGCTTCACCGGGTGTGAAGAGGAGGGCGCCGCCAGGGTCCGGTTCGGGGAAAGAGACGGCAGGCGCTTCGTCAGCGTCGGACGCACCTGGCGCGACAAGGAAACCGGGGCCGAAGTCCTCGAAGGGGAAGACGGTCCCGAAAAAGAGGACCAAGTCCGCAGTGGGCGGTCGGGAGTCAGCTCGGTCTTCGGGACTAGAGCTGTCTTCCGACGACGCCATGTCGCTGGACAGCGAGACGGATGCCAGTGGGCCTGTGCCTGTTGGTTATGCCTCTCCTCCAGCTAGCAAAGGACGCAGCGAGGGCGGCAGCGACCGCTTCGTCGGGGGTGCTGGACACGGAGGAAGAGGGCTGGAAGGTCGCGACCTCCAGCCGGACCAAGAAGAAGAGCGCTAAGAACAGCAGGGGGAGGACGTCGGGAACGACCCACGTAGTCGGCTCGAGGGCGGCTTTCACCGAGCAGGTAGGGAAGAGGCCCGTTGCCTCCGCTTCGCATCGGCATACGTCCGGCCTGGTGGTCCCGTCCGCCGCCTTCGGTGGAGGAGGGGGCCCCTCCCGCCGGGTCGAGCTTGTGGAGGTGGTGGCTCGGGCCGAGCAGCTGGCGAGTGAAGTGCGGTCCAGCATGTTTTATCCCGCGAGCAAGGTGGCTAAAACTGCAGCAGCCTATATAGAGGAGAGGCTTTCGGGAATCAGGTCCCTCCTGGTCGCCGTGACCGGGAGAGTTGAGAACCTCACGGGAGAATGTGCGGGACTCCGGACCGCGCACGAGTCTGTTCTGCGCTTGATGAGCGAGCGCGCAGGATCCGTCGGGTCGGGTCCACGCCCCGCGGCTCCTCCGGGACGGCCTGCATCGTTTGCGGCGGCGGTAGGTGCGGCGCCCGCGGGCACGGTGTCCTCCGCGGCGACCGGGGCTCGGCCAGCGGGTACGGTGTCCTCCGCGACGGCTGGGTCTCGGTCGGCGCCTGTCCGCCGCCCAGAGCCACAAGCGCCGCGTATACCTCGGCACGCTGTCCTGGTGAAGGCGACGGAGGAGAAGTTGGCACCTGCCGAGGTGAAGAAGCGGCTGGTGACGCTCGTCAATCCCGGTGAGGCGTCTGTCAGCGTCACCGGGGTCAGGACCGTCCCGGGGGGAGTGATTGTCGAGACGCAGACGGAGGCGGACCTCGATTTTTTCCGGGGCAGCGAGGCGATCCGCGCTGGTGGGCTGACCGTGACGACGCCGGAAGCACCGAGGAAGAGGATTGGCGTCTTTGCGGTCCCCACGGATGCGACGGAGGAGGCGGTCATGACCGCCCTCCGCTTACAGGTTGCCCCCGAGATGGGTGAGGGGGACTTTCGTGCGGCCGTCCGGCTCGCGCGGAGGTTCCAAGAAAACGCACGAAGAACCAGAGCACCAACTTCGTGCTGGAGGTAGTGCCCGAGGTCGCGACCAGACTGGCCGCGAAGGGGCGGCTGCTCCTCGGCTGGCACTCTTGTGTCGTCCGAGAGTATCACGAGGCGGAACGCTGTCTCCGGTGCCTTGGCTTTGGACACTCTTCGCGGTGGTTCGAGAGATCGGCGATTACGTGCATTTGGTGCTCCGGAGACGGCCACTCGGCGACAGAGTGCCCGGCGAGGAGTCAGCGTCCCTGCTGTGTCAACTGCAGGGAGGCCGGTCTGGGTGCGGCCCACAGGGCGATGGATGGAGCGTGCCCGTTCTACCGGGCCGCGCTCGAGGACGCCAAGCGAACGGCTGCGGGGGAACGGGCGCACCTGGAGGCCCTGATGGGCCCCGCACAGGCCATCCAGAATGAATAGGCCTCCAGAGTGGGGGCCGTCACCGCTGCCGGGGGGCTGGGGGGCCGGGAGCCATCTGAGCTCCGGGTCCTCCAGTTGAACTGCCAGCGATCCTGGGGGGTATGGCCGAGCTCGGCCAGGTGCTCACCGAGGGTCGCTACGACGCCGCGCTCTTGCAGGAGCCTTACCTGCGAGCGGGCGGCGTCGTTGCAGGACTCCCGGCCTGGATGCGGGTGTTTCAGAGCGGCGACGGCGGAGCGGCGTTTGTCCTCGCCAACGCGACGATCGATGCGACGGTGGTCACGGCCCCTGGCGGTGGGGGAGGCGCCACAGTGTGGGCACGCGGTGTGTTTGGTACTCTGTACCTAAGCTCCGTGTACTGCCGGCACGGGGTACCCCTCGACGGCTACTTTGAATACCTCGAGTGGGTGTTCGCAGAGCTGCGAAAGGCGCCCGTGCTAGCAGGCATGGATGCGAACGCCGTGTCCCACCTGTGGCACTCCAAAAACCGCCTAAGGGGACACCAGGACAAGGTCAGGGGCGGCGAGTTTGAGGCCTTCATAGTCGCTTGCGGCGTGGAGGTCTTGAACGAGCCGTCCCGTCACTGGACGTTCGACGGACCCACGGGTAGGTCGGACATCGACGTCACTCTAGGAAAGGGTCTTGAGCGAGTGTACCGGGCCCGGTGGGTAATCCTGCCGGAACTGGTGCACTCGGACCACAATTCGATTTGTGTGACCCTCTCCCGGATGGACGGAGATGCCGACCTTCCGCTACCTGTCCGCAGGTGGCACAGCACCGCGGAGGAGGTCCCGCTGGTGGTGCCGGGAACTGGCCCAGGCGTTCCCTGGGCCAGTTCGGCACTCCAGCGGGCGAGGAGGCGCGAGGCGCCCGCGGCGGACCAGGAGGTGCTTCGGGGTGCTTACCGTGAGCTGTACCGAAGTTACCATCGTCTGGTCCTCGAGAAGAAGGAGGGAGATTGGCGCGACTTTGTCGGCGGGCCCGGAAACGCTAACCCCTGGGGAGACGTTTATCGGATCCTCCGGGGTCAGCGGGGCCCAGTCGACATCGGCGGTGTAAAGGTCGGGGGAGAGCTCGCAACCTCTTGGGAGGCGAGCGCCAGGGCGCTATTGGGGCGCTTCTTCCCACGGCTCCCGGAGCGGGATCCCCCGGAGGAGGCAGACCATCCGGCGCCCGATCCCCCGACTCCGATCTCCCTCGAGGAGACGAAGCTCGCCCTCCGGGGGAGCCACGGGGGCACGGAGCACACGATGGGGCACAAGGAAGATGAGGGCGGGCAGCGCGCCCGGGCCTGACGGCATCACCGTACCGATGACGGTGGCGCTCGTCAGGTTTGCGCCCGACCTGATGTTGGCCATGTACAACGGCTGCTTGGAAGCTGGGGTGTTTCCATCCCAGTGGAAGAGAGCTCGAGTCGTGGCCATACTGAAGGGTCCCGGGAAGCCGCCGGACGAGGCTGGGTCGTACCGACCGATCAGCCTTCTTTCGGTGCTGGGCAAACTGCTGGAGAAGATATTGGTGCGGAGGATTGAGGCCAGGGAGGTCCACTCCCTGTCGGACCGCCAGTTTGGCTTCAGGGCCGAGAGAGGCACCCAGGACGCGTGGCACCTGGCGATGAATGTGGTCGAAGAGTCCCCCCACAAATACGTGCTGGGCACGTTTGTGGATTTCAAGGGGGCCTTCGACAACCTGAGCTGGGACACGATCCTCGGGATCTTGGGCTCCGCCCGATGCCCCGAGCTGGGCGTCTGGCCGAGCTTCTTCAGCGATCGTCGGGCCTACATGGCTTCCCGGTATAGTGAGGTTGAGCTGGATGTCGAGCGGGGCTGCCCGCAGGGATCGATGTCGGGGCCCATTTTTTGGAACCTGGCACTCGACCTCTTGCTGCGGCGGCTCCGCGACGCGGACATCGAGGTCGTTGCCTATGCCGACGACACGCTGCTGATCTCCTCGGGTGACTCCCGTCTGACAAGGAAGATCACCTTACTGTACCCCTACAACCTGGGTCAAAAAAATTATATTTTGTAGTTCACACCAAAGTATAAACCCTCACAAAAAATTAGCAGCCCACTCGCATATTTAAGGGGTGAAATTAATTCTCAAAAATCGGTGGTTTTTTCGTTTTTCGCTGATATCTTCGAAACAAAAATAGATACGCCAAAAGTTTAAATAGCAAAGTTGTTCATTTTTCAGTGCTCTACAATAACATGTAATCGAAAATTGGAATTTTTTTTTTTTATTTGAAAAAACGTCTTTTTAAATACATTTTTCGTCATTTGATCACTGAAAAAGTTCTGATTTCGCCTGAAAATTAAACAAGGTTGACAAATCCGTCAAACCGAATATGTTCATATTTATATATAGGTTTATTAAATCCACAGATATGCTGCTCCATCCTTATCGTAGAATATTCATAAATCTTTGACATCTAGCTTAGTTTTGTGCATCCATTTTAGTACAAGCGAATAACTATCACATGATATTTTTTTAATTTATATAAAACTTTATTTAAAATCCATGTCGTTTTTTTATTTACTAGAAACCTTCAATTCATATATAGCTATGAAAATGTCTGGTACTCATGACAGGAAAAAAAGCAGACAATGCACTAATCAGTTTCTTCGCTTCGTATTATGGAATGTATTCATTGCAATAATGATACTCCTCAAAGAAGTGTTTGAGACATAAAGGTTTTTTGCACCACGAACATGTTATAACAGCTAAATCACCACAAATATGACGTGGTGGTTCCGAATTATCTCCAAAACCAAACGTCACCGGATTGATGAACTCAGGGGGTGTTTTTTCTATGTACCCGCTTTTGTACCATGCATATTTAAGCATATCAATATAACGTGGGGAAGACAGTTGATTGTGAACAAGTGACTGCAGTTTGATGATGTTGTTCCTTAAATGCAGATTTATATCGCTACCGGAAAGAATTACTATATCTGAAAAATGCCGAACAAAATTTTTCCATATTCGAAAACCAAACACATCTAATGGTTGTATTTGTCCTGTTGTTCGTTTTGGAATTCTTTTTAATGCAATTTTTTTGTTAGGAGGAGTTACTACATCAACTACTTCTGAACAGTGTCCACTCCAGGAGTCGATTAAAAGCGCACTGTTGTCGCCAACATTCGGAAAATAGATTTCGGTTAGCCACTGTTTGAAATGATCTGTCGAAAAAACGAAAGGAATATTTAATTTGATTTGGTTTGCAATATTTAATAGCCACAAGAATGTAAAATTTAAATAGTTCTTACCCGATGTTAACTTTCCAGATTTCGATGCCGAAACAAAAACGTTTGAGGGTTTGAATAACGTTTTTTCTACGCGTGGGCCAAAGTCACCACCGATTTCTTTTAATACAAGATATAACGGTGAAAGTAATTTTCCATCGGCGGATATCGTTGGTTGAATGGTATAAGAATGAGTTGTTGAAGATATTGATTGAACAAGGCATTCAATTTCTTTTGATCCTTGGTTTGTAAGAGTGCGACCAGAATGCATTTCAAATTGAAATCCACTTTGATCTGAATTGTAAACGTTTTCCGGACCAAGGTCGTTGATAACAGATTTCACGTTATTTGTAAACTCTTCAGCCATTTTTTTAAGATCTTTTGAGTCTTCTAAAGTTTTCCGGGTAATAAATTTTGTAATTTTCTGAGACGTAATGCGATGTGCTCTTTTGAACTTATTCACCCATTTTTTTGACGCTTTGAATCGTGCATCGGAATTCATGAAATTTTTATGTGCGATCAAAGCCCATCGTCGCAAATCAATATCGTGTACTGTGACGTGACATTTGACGCCCCGCCACCCGCACGAATCGTGGTCGACCAGTGGACCGGATTTACGGTCCATTTTGACGACGCAACGCGGCTCGCTGGCGGCCCGCTGAGGAGACTCCCCGTTTTAGTCTTAAGCTACCTTATCGACCGTCGGAAACGCCTTACCTCCTTCGTTGCCTGCGTACCTGCACTGCGTTGCCTATTACCTACCATTGCGATGCCTTTAAAATTACCTGCGTGAACGGAAAAATGACGGGCGAGAGAATTTAATCATGCATTTTATCATTTACGAGCGAGCGTCCTCCGGCCCTGGCGCCCGGTGTCCACCGCCGAGCGGGGAGTGAGCAACAACCCCCTCTTTCGATCAACGGGACTTCGGCAAGGAATTCGGCCTTCTCACCGCTGCGCCCCGTCACCTTGGCCCAGCGGAGCGGACGTTCGAGGGTACACGTCGAAATTCGGCCACACGTGTGAATGCCGTCCGTGGCCCTCCCGCAGTCGCAGCCGAGAGCTGCATCGTTCGCCGCCGCGCCTGCAGGGGTTGCAGTCTGTGTGCAACGGCGCCTCGTCGAGTGGGGCTCGGGATATCCCGGTGCGGAGGTGCAATTGCCTGGTGGCACCGTGGGCCCACCGCGATATGAAGGGATGCCAAGTTTCGCGAGGGAGGCCTCCCCTCCGCCTGGCAGTCGGACATCGGCCGGGTCCCCAAGAGGAAAAACCCCTGCAGTCTCGGCAAAGCTTCAGAGGGCGAAAACCGAGCGGAGATCTCGTTCGAACTCCCCGCGCACGACACCGGAGCGCGAGAGCCGGAAGTTGGGCGATTCGCGAAATAGGCGGGAGCGCGCTCTCGCCGAATTAGATTAGTGGGGGAAAAATCGGGAGCGCGGAGCCACGCCGAGGCACAAGCACAAGCAGTCTTCGTCACCGAGTCCAGCCGGCGAGTCGCATTTTTCGGGAGAGCCGTCGAGCGTCTCCGTCCAGCCACGTTCGCCAAAAGCTGTGCCTCGGTGAGCCCGTTCCGATATTTTTCCTTCGCGATTCGACGGAAGGCTGGGTTTTTCCGTGTCGTCGCGTTTGGGTTGCATTTCGTGCAACAATTTTGAGGTGCCGAGGAGGTCGAAAGTGGTCTGTCGAGCGAGATTGGGGCTCGCAACGCTTTCGACACCTCGGCCGATTAATTTGGAGATTTTGTCGCCCACGCTTCCATCGAGTCCCTTCGACGACTCGCTCCGTAATATCATTCTTTTATTTGAGTTTTTGGCAATTAATTATGTCGTGTCAATTAATTTAGAGTCTCTAGTTCGTGCATCGAATTTCGTAAAGTTTCGAGTCTTACGTCGCAATATTGCGTCAGTTTTCGCGATTGTTCGCTCAAAGCCGGCCGCGCGCGGCTCGCACCGGTTTGTTTGCGCCCTATCTCTCTCTCGCCCGCGTCGCATTCCACGCTTATGTATCGGCCGTTCTCGCATTGTTCCCGTCATTCGTCGAGCGTTTCCGACGAGGTTGTATTCTGGATTATTCTGCCTTGTATGAATTTCGAGTTTATCGTTCCTTCTCCGTGTGACGTTACGTGGCGCATAATTTTGTTATATTTCCTCGGTCCTCGTGGCCGCTTAAATCGCCTTATTACCTGCCTTCGGGCCTTAGTTACCTGATTGTCGCGAGTTACCTGCGTCGCAGTGCGCCTCGTTTTGTAATCTCTTCGCGAAGGTGTCTGATTTCCTGTGTATTGCCTAATTACCTGCCTTCGGGCCTTAGTTACCTGAGTGTCGCGAATTACCTGCGTCGCCGTGCGCCCCGTTTTGTAATCTCTTCGCGAATGTGTCTGATTTCTTTGTATTGCCCGATTACCGGCCTTCGGGCCTCTAGTTACCTCATTTCCGGGGCTTTGCCCCGTTAGGGACTGAATTGCCTGCGCCGTACTGCGCCCTTCGTTCATTGCGATCCTTGTGGGGAATTAGTGCCGTTCCTCCGTTTAGGTTGCCTAATTACCTGCCTCCGGCTCTAGTTATCTGAGTTCCGACTCCGTACCTGCGTTAGCGTCGCACACGTTAGCGCCGCACCTCGTTCTCGCGATTCGAGATTCTGTCACAGCGTTGCGGTCGTGTTCGACCGCGCGCTTCATGTAAATTCGCCGTTATTCGTTTCCTTTGAATAAATCAGCTGTTCATTTTATTTGCTCGCGTACGTGTACTTTATTTACGAGTTTGGTATCATTTGCTGCTCTCTCACCCCAACCCAGCCCCTCTATCATTCGTACCTCAGTTGAGCTGAGTAGCCGGACCAGCCGGAGCTCTCATGGCTCCCGGGGTGTCTTGGCCTTTATGTCTGGGCCGGCGTGGGCAAATTAGAAGTCGGTTTTACCGACGGTACGCTTGTACCTAGCGCCCAGCTCACTCCGGCCGAGCCAAGGCAACCCGAGGGGAAGCGACCGAGTGGCTCCGAAGGGACGGATGGACCCGAGACGGGAAAATCCTGTTACAGTACTATCTTGCCACATTCAGTTGCTTCAATAAAGCGATTTAAAGTATATTGAGATATCTCATTTAATTTTTCTTTATGAGTCCCACCTTTATTGATTTGATGAGCCCAACGCTTCAATTGTGTTTTAGAAATAACTTTTTTAAAACGGTGTGCAACTGTATGAATATTTAAATTTTTTGTTTTTCCACTTCTCCAAAACTCCACAGCTTTTTTCTTGTAATCGAATGAAATCTCATCTTCATTTTTTGTACATTGAGAGTTATCTGCCTCATCAGATGAAATTGAATCCCATTCCAATTCACTGTCTTCTATACTTTTAGGCTCATGGTGTTTGAATTTTTCTTGAAAATCCAAGCTTTCGTCTTCTTCAATTTCGATTCTCGTGTATGTGTTTATGCTTTCAATTAAAAACTCTTTAATTGTATCTGCTAATTTAATTTCACTCTCATTCACTGGTGTTTCGGGCAAATTCATCATCATAAAATAAGTCGACAAAATATTTATGACATTCACGGGATTGATATACATTTTTGAAAACGTGCACAGTATTCAATACGTTCTTGATAATGCACTCCTATAACTACAGAACATTGATGAACGGAAACCGTCAATGCTAACTTATATGTGGCAAGAGTCGGTTTATATAGAGCCTCATTTTTTACTGATATGACGGTTGTAAACATCTCAAATAGGATATCATGAAAAAATATAACGTATTTCAAACAGTCGAACTCACAGTTTGATTATGATAAGGAAATGTAATCAGTCCAAATCTATAAAAGATTTTGCGTTTGAAAAAAATAACTTTCCGGTTCCATAATCTCTTGAGACGTAAAAAACAAATGTAGATTGATATCATTAAATGTGGAGTCGGAACAATTACGTTTTATTATGAAAGGATAGAGAAAGATGTGTAAAAACACCCGTTTTTTTATGAAAATAAAAAAAAAAATTCTATATAATTTTCGACTACATATTATTGCAGAGCACTGAAAAATGAACAACTTTGCTATTTAAACTTTTGGCGTATCTATTTTTGTTTCAAAGATATCAGCGAAAGACGAAAAAACCACCGATTTTTGAGAATTAATTTCACCCCTTAAATATGCGAGTGGGCCGCTAATTTTTTGTGAGGGTTCATACTTTGGTGTGAACTACAAAATATAATTTTTTTGACCCAGGTTGTGGGGGTACAGTAAGGTGACCTTCCTTGTCAGTATGCATTTTCAAATCCTTTCACTCCGTTGATTTTGAAGCTAAAGGTACAAAAAAGTATGCTCCGAAGTTTTATGAAATTCTGTCAACCGATGAGAAGATTGTTTTCCTCTGCGCTGCAAACTGCGGAGTGTACTTTCAAGACTCATCTTGACATGAGATTGACTCCAATAAAATCTCTTGAGACAGGAGAATTCGCTCTCGACTCGTTCGTTCGAGTTTCGCCGATAAGTCCGATCGGAAGGTAAAGAAAACTGTCAAATTCGTCAATCATGTGTGACGACGCGTAACTAGTCACACGGGAAAGCGCTAGAGATCGCCGCGCTCGGGCCCTGGCCCCACTCCCGAAATTATTCAAGGAGGCAGAGGCGACAAAGGGCTCGACAGACATTCTTCGTTCTGCTATCGAACGACTAGGTCGAACTTCGAGCACTTTGTATTAATTTAGCGTCGTTGCTTTTCCACGTGATTTTGTCTGCGTTTACGTCCGAGCGATACGTCGCGTCGTTTTGTACTTTCGTCGAATAGAGACGCCTGCGGAAAATTATAGCGAGTGACTATGAGGAGAATTGTCAGAGATCCAGCTACCATTGAGCCTGTATGACATTTATCGTCTTCTCGTGGAATAAATTGATTGCCTGCTCAACTACCGTAAGTCTGTCTTTGTCACTTTTATTCTTTTACATTTTCCTCGCCATTCTGCCTCGTCTCTCAATCTGGTCCGCCAATTGTACCCGCTTTCTCATGTCCGCGCTGGCCGGCTAAATCTATAAATTCGTTGACAATTAAGTCAACTGGCGCCCAACTTTCTATCATTTCCCAGAGCCCTGTCAGCCGACTGGACCACGGCCGCGTCAGGTGTCGGTGTGATTCTCTTTAAGAAGTGCACCCCGTCTCATTTGGCGCCCAACGTGGGGCAGATTGGTAAAAATTTCGACATGTCAGATTCGTGAGTGGCAACTGCGAGTTCTCGCCGAAGATTGTATCAAAGAATTCGGTCACTGTAAGCGATCGTCTTTGTTCGCGACCAAATTCCCACGTTAGGAATCCTCTCGACGAAAATTCGTAGCCACGTGTGTGTGGGGCCGCTCTCGAATCGCTGTAACTTTGTCGGCGATTGGACTGCAGTTTTCGGCTATATGTGCGACAGTAGTTCGCGGTCGAACTCGTGTATTAGGAATCGTTCGAAAGAGTTACAGCCAAAGAAAGAACAAGAAATTGTAAACGTTGTAATATTTATTCTGTGCGTCTTGCAACAGTAAACGTGTAACATCAGACGTAGACTTGTCAGCTTCGACTTTCTTTGTAAAATTTGTGGGTGGTAACCTTAAAATTTTGTGACGATTGTATCAAAGAATTTGGTCACTGTAAGCGATCGTCTTTGTTCGCGACCGAATTCCCACGTTAGGAATCCTCTCATAGAATTGATCACCTGCAAGCGCTGAGATTTCGTCACTGATTGGACTACAGTCTTCGGTCATATATGCGACACTGGTTCGCGGCCGATCTCATGTATTAGGAATCATTTGACGAGGTCTTCGGCCAAAGAAATTCGAAGCATAATTTTGCGCTGCACGCGTCTTTGCGACAGCGAAAGCAACTTCGCTAAAGACAATTTTTTTTTCATAAGTGCCGGCGTAGAAAAGCGAAAATTTTAGGGCCAATAGAGCCACATATATATTTTGTAATTGCTGCGACGACAGTTACTCGGTCGAGTCTTTGTGCGCGAGCGGCCCAAGGCCACTCGAGCCAAACGTAAACATAAGCGCGAAGCCGAGCTAACGGCCGGCGTAAACAATCCCGTGCGTAGTCGCTTTTCTTCCGACTTTCTTTCTCTCTATCGCCCTACCGAAATATTCTGTCGCTTCGAAATTAAAATATTTCTTCCCTTCGTGTATTACGGCATGTGATTTACAACTTTACACTCTGCTTGCGGATTATTGTAAGAAACCACGACCATCGAAGTAAAATTTCGTCAGAAAATAATCCTCGAAATTTTCGATTGTCGTTGTGTCCAAATAATAACCATAGGACAATAAAAGAATAATCGGAATTCCTTACAGGCAGTATCGACGAGTAATATCACGACACAGTAGCGAAAACGACAGAAATTTCGACGTTTGAATTGTGAAACTTTGACAAATATCCACGAAGAAAATATCGAAGAATTGTTGACCAACGGGTGAGTAACCACTTTGTATGAATTTCGTGTTAAGACGGTCATAAATTCATTTAAATATTATACGAACTTTCCTCTGGGATTTCTCGTGATAATTTGAAATCACGCTCGAACCGAAAATATTAAATTATTGCGATACATCGAACTCCAAATAAATAAAATCACTGCCCGTCGCTCAATGAGAGATTATCGCTATTCGTTACATGTTATTTATTTCGTTTTGCCCTGTGACTTAATCCAGGGGTATTTATTATTTGTTATTTATTCCGCACCTAGCGAAGAGAATAATTGTTGTTATTCATCCACTTTTTCACTGTCCCAGTCCGAAAAAAATCAAAACGGTCATTGTCAACCATAATTGAATTACTTAACTTCGCCGATTAAAATTATACAACGAAATAAAACAAGTAAAATCAAAGGGACTAGAATTATTCATCAAATTAATAATTCAATTTCGTTAGTCAAATTGTACAGCGAAATCAAACAAATTAAACCACGAACTGAATAACCATCGAGTTTGTCAAAAGTAAATTGGATAATTCGCTGACAAAGTCTTGTCGAGTCCGAACTACGAACTCACGTTTTCACATTTGCC
Organism: Hyposoter dolosus; assembly: GCA_963921915.1. Lineage (NCBI taxonomy): Eukaryota > Metazoa > Arthropoda > Insecta > Hymenoptera > Ichneumonidae > Hyposoter > Hyposoter dolosus. The sequence goes on from OY998133.1 coordinate 14,170,915, forward strand.
TTGCCGAATTCGTAATTAAAATGTTCATGACACCGCCGGGAATGTCAACACGCCCAAACCAAGAAAATAACAATCCGTCGTCAACAATGAATAGCGCGGAAGGGTCACAAGGAAGATTGTCCCCGCCAGTCTTGATGGGAGGGGGGAACGCGCAATCGCAAGGCCCTCCGGCCAGCCAAATACACTGACAGGCGCCCCTTCGAATTTTCAACAACTTATGGACAAACTCAAGAGAAGGATCAAAGAAAAAATCTCTCAGCGAAAACTGCCGAATAAATTCGGAGACCAAGTTTTCACTTATCTCGACGACTGGATTGTGGTCAGTCAAACGCTCGACGAACATTTGACAATCCTGTCATTGCTTTTCGAGGTTTTACGCGAAGCAAAACTGACAATCAACCGCGAGAAGAGCTGTTTTGCCTGTAAAGAAGTTAAGTTCTTAGGATATATTATCGACGAATCGGGCATGAGACCGAACACCGAAAAAATCCAACCAATCCTCGACTTCCCAACACCAAAAGACAGAACACAGCTTCGACAGTTCAACGGATTAGTTAATTGGTACCACCGTCATCTGCGGAACATTGCACGCGTCCAAGGGCCATTAAATAAATTGACTAGCCCAAAAACACCTTGGAATTGGACTGAAGTCGAACAGACAGCTTTCGACGAAACCAAACGAGCATTGGCAGACGCGCCAAGACTCTACACGCCAGTGCCAGGTCAGCCATTCACATTGTACACCGATGCAAGTGACTCTGGCTTAGGCGCAATTTTAGTACAAGAAGACCCTGAAACCAAAGAAGAACGGCTACTCGAAGTCTTGAGCCGTCCACTGCGCGGTCCGGAGTTGTATTACACCACGACTGAAAAGGAATGTCTGGCTGTGGTTTGGTCAGTCGAAAAATTGCGTTGCTACCTCGAGGGAATGAACTTTACAGTCGTAACAGACCACCAAGCCCTGCAATGGCTCTACGGACTCAGGGACCCCATAGGACGACTGGCCCGATGGGCAATACAACTGTTGCAACATAATATGACCGTAAAATACAAGCGAGGAACAACCAACGAAGCGCCTGACGCCCTGTCGCGCATGCACGACGTCGCTGCCAATTGTCAAACGTGGGAAGCAACAGTCAAGGAAAGTACAGAAAAAAGAACGCTTCTACAGACACTCACGGGTAAAGACTGGTACGACGCCAAACTCGAAATTGTCAATAAGTCCCCCGAGCGTTTCTCGGAGTGGAAAATCGAAAATGACAAACTATACTATTATCGTCCGGACTACGGAAAATTCCTTTTCGACGACGAACACCCTTGGAAAGAGGTCGTCAAACCAGACAAAATCTTGGAAATCCTGCGTGAAAATCACGAACCCTCACAGGCAGGACACCTCGGAAGAGACAACACCTACGAGCGAATCCGACGAACGTATTACTGGCCCGGAATGACACAAGATGTCAGGAAATTCGTCGAAGAATGCGAAATTTGCCTCAAGGTAAAATTTAATCAAAATCCAATAAAAGGCCAACAACAAACAAGACCGCTGTTAAAACCCTGGGCCCAATTGTCAATCGACACCGTTGGTCCCTTCCCACGTTCGAAAAGGGGAAATAATTACATTCTCGTCATCCGAGACCTTTACACGAAATACGTCGAATTATTCCCGGTAAACAATCAAACGGGGAAAATCGTGGTAAAAACACTAGACACAGTATTTGACCGCTGGGGAACAATTTCGGAATCCATTATAAGCGACAACGGCACGGAATTCATAAATAAAGAAGTAAAAGCATTCTTGACAGCGAAGGGAGTTAAACACCTCACAACCCCGTTAGCTCACCCACAGGCAAACCCCGTCGAACGCGTGAATAGAACTATAAAACCAATGATCTCCGCGTCAATTCGCGAAAAACAGAACGAATGGGATTTCGAAGTTCCAAAATTACAGTTAGCATATAACACCGTGCCACATGCCGGCAGTCGAGTTTCACCCTTTTACTTGAACCATGCCCGCGAAGCAATCACTAACAGCCGTGATCGTTGTGTAAACGAACAACAAGAAATAACTGACGAATTAGTCAAACAATGGGTCAAAAGATTATCACGTTTCGATGAATTACGACACAAAGTCGAAGATCAAATTAGAAAAGAAGCAAGTAAACGGATCGACAAGGTAAATGCGGGAAAACCCGAAAAATTTAGTGTGAAACCCGGAATGGAAGTTTATTACCCAAACAAAAAATTGAGTAATAAAGCCGATGGTTATTCAGCAAAACTGGCACATCGCTATTTAGGCCCGGCGATTGTCAGAAGAATTGTAGGTTCTATGGTAGTTGAATTAGCCGACAAAAACGATAAATTGATCGGGAAATATTTTGTTACCGACTTAAAATTTCCCCGCCGAAGTTTGCGTAATGTAACCGAATCTAATTAATGTAGCGACTCAACGATGGCATCAGCACCGGAGCCTCAACCATCGTCAAGCGACCAAGGACTTCAGGAAGAAGACCAATTCGCTGACAACGACGACTACCTCGACGACGACGCCGAGCAGTTTGACGACCCTGACTTATATTCAGAGTCCGCCTCAGACGCCGAAGCCGAAGATCTCGACAAACTGTTGAGATTAAAACTCGAGCTTGAGTCGAAATTGGACGCTGTCCGGGCAAAACGGTCCGCCCGAAGGGAAGCCAAAGAAGCAGCTGCCAGGCGACAAATTTCGACAGCAGACTCGGATGAATCTGACGACTCCGCCAAATCTGTCGTGACAGTAGTCGGAAAACCGACCTCGTCAAAGAAACCCACGGGAAAAGGCTTAACCCCAATCGACGAGTCAATGACCTCAGCTACTTCGACCAAAACAGCGCAATCGGAGGTTACAGCGATTATTCAGTCAGACGGTCTATTTCGCCGATTGTCGCATCCTGAGCTCCCAACTGCTGAAGGATTTGATTGTCAAGCGTGCCTCTATGCTGATCGCACGTCAGGAGTCAAAGATGGTGAGCCGCGGAACACAGATCTTCGTCAGTACAGTCGGCAAACAATACATCAATGGCTGCGTGAATTGTCGTTCCGGAGAGCACCACTTCCAAGAATGCAACCTGCCGTTTCGACCAGGATTTTGCTCCGTGTGTGGCGCCGACGGTTTCGACGCCGACGACTGCATTTACCCGCATGGGATAGAGCACGAGTACGCACTCCAACGTTGTGTCGGTTGCGGACGCGATATTGACTTATATTGTCCCGAATGCCCAGACTGCAATATTCGGTACGGTGATATCGTCGACTGGCTTCGACTGAATTACGCGACATGGCCCTCTTCCCTGGTACCGAAAGATCTTCGCTACCTGATCAACGAGGGTGAAGAAGAACTCCGACGACGCGTCAAGGCCAACTTCACTGACCCCAAAGATCCACCGAATCGGGTTAGAAAATTACTCATTCGAGAGAACGCCTTGTCAGCTGCAACGACCATCGCGAACAAACATCTGACAACAGCAGCTAAGTTGTCCGAAGAAAAACGCGCCCTCGCAATCCGCACTTTGACAAAACCAAGAGTACGCAAGACGCTCGACGAAATAATGGAGGAACGACCTGAGCTTCGTGGGACGGAACCGATCACGGTCATCGTTCCCGCCAAATACCAACAACAACAAAAACGCCACTAATTCGACAGTCACTATCACAACTACACAAAATTTATTCTTGTATTCTCTAAGGCAAATTTAAAGCCTCTCATTACGCCCTTAATAAAGTAATTATCTTCGTTATATAACCTAACCAGGGACGTCAAGGCTAATTTTGTCAAATGGCGAGGAATGTGTTTTGGAATGAAAGTTACAGGTTCCAAAATGTCCAAGATGGTAAAAGGATCTCACTCACGATGTCAAGGTCTGGTGGTGGGGGATGAGACAGGAGAATTCGCTCTCGACTCGTTCGTTCGAGTTTCGCCGATAAGTCCGATCGGAAGGTAAAGAAAACTGTCAAATTCGTCAATCATGTGTGATGACGCGTAACTAGTCACACGGGAAAGCGCTAGAGATCGCCGCGCTCGGGCCCTGGCCCCACTCCCGAAATTATTCAAGGAGGCAGAGGCGACAAAGGGCTCGACAGACATTCTTCGTTCTGCTATCGAACGACTAGGTCGAACGTCGAGCACTTTGTATTAATTTAGCGTCGTTGCTTTTCCACGTGATTTTGTCTGCGTTTACGTCCGAGCGATACGTCGCGTCGTTTTGTACTTTCGTCGAATAGAGACGCCTGCGGAAAATTATAGCGAGTGACTATGAGGAGAATTGTCAGAGATCCAGCTACCATTGAGCCTGTATGACATTTATCGTCTTCTCGTGGAATAAATTGATTGCCTGCTCAACTACCGTAAGTCTGTCTTTGTCACTTTTACTCTTTTACATTTTCCTCGCCATTCTGCCTCGTCTCTCAATCTGGTCCGCCAATTGTACCCGCTTTCTCATGTCCGCGCTGGCCGGCTAAATCTATAAATTCGTTGACAATTAAGTCAACTGGCGCCCAACTTTCTATCATTTCCCAGAGCCCTGTCAGCCGACTGGACCACGGCCGCGTCAGGTGTCGGTGTGATTCTCTTTAAGAAGTGCACCCCGTCTCACTCTCCATCGGTTGGTTCGATTGGGCTGCAACAAAACATCGAAGTGTTTCGCACGGTGCATTTTCAAATCCTTCCCTTCCGTTGAACCTGTCATAAGATCGAAGCAATCAGCGGAACCAATTGTGCACTTTCGCTTTCATTAACTTCAAAAAGTGCCGTCTGCGCTGAATCATAGAAGAAGTTATTTCTGTTTAAAGCCAAAGATTGGAAAAAATCATGCTCCGCAGTTGCATGGAATCTGTCAACCAATGACAACCGATGAGAAAATTTTTTTTCTCTGCGGTTCAAAGTGCGGAGTGTACTTTCAAGACTTATCTTGACATGACATTGACTCCAAAAACATCCTTCCATCGGTTGGAAGAGATTCTATGCCTTTTTCGATATTTGACCGAGACTCTGCAGAGTCTCTTGATTTGCAGGAGAAAAATCAGCATTGCATACTCTGATGAAGCCAAGTTCTCGCTACAAATTGATGTAAAAACTTCGCTTGTTTTTCAAGCTCGTGGTCTAAAGTGGAAAATGGTATTCCCGCAAGAAATGAAGAGAATGGCACGTGTCTGCACTTCCTTTCAGCTAAACAAACCATGTCGATGAGAAAAATATCATGATTTCACTGGCGTTGCTCGGAGACGATCGATTTTGGTGTGCAAAATGGTGAAAAATTATCATTTTTCAGCGAAAATCGTGGTAATGGGCAAAAAATCATATCTCGGCGAGGGATTGCGATAATGCCATGTTCCTGGGCTCAAATTAAGCTCCACAATGTAAAGTTACAGGAAAAAAAATCAGCATCATACTCCGATTAGACCAAAGCAATGAATTCTCTGCTTCCGATTCCTGCAAAAACTTGGTTTTTTCAAAGTTGTGGTGAAAAACCGAAAATGGTATTCCCGCAAGAAATAAAGATAATGGCACGTGTTTGCACTTCCTTTCAGCTAAACAAACCATGACCATAAAAAAAATATCATGATTTTACTGGCGTTGCTCGGAGAAGAGCGATTTTCGTTTGAAAATTGATGAAAAATCGTCATTTTCAAGCAAAAATCATGGTAATGAGCCAAAAATCATATCTCGGCGAGGGATTGAGATATTGGCTTGAATTTGGGCTCAAAATTTGCTCCACAGTGTCTGTTTGCAGGAAAAAAATCAGCATTTTATTCCCATGGAGCCGAGAAGAAAAATTTCTCGCTACAAATGATGATAAAACTTTGTTTTTTTCCAAGCTCGAGGTCAAAAATCGAAAATTGCAATCTCGCGATAAATTGAGACTCTGGCACGCGTTTGCTCTTTGTTTCAACGTATCAAACTTGGTAGCTGGAAAAAAAATTATAATTTTCACCATTTTTACTCGGAGAAGAGCGATTTTTGTTTGAAAATTGATGAAAAATCGTCATTTTCAAGCAAAATCATGGTAATGGGCCAAAAATCATATCTCGGCGAGGGATTGAGATATCGGCACGATCTTGGGCTCAAAATTTGCTCCACAGAGTCCGTTTGCAGGGAAAAAATCAGCATTTTATTCACATGGAGCCAAGACGAAAAATTCCTCGCTACAAATTGATGTTAAAACTTTGCTTTTTTTCTAAGCTCGTCTTAAAAGTTAAAAATTCCATTCACGCTATAAATTGAGACGTTGGCACATGTTTGCTCTTTGTTCGAGCCAAACAAACTGTGTGACCTATAAAAAAAATCATATTCCCATCATCTTCACCTGAAGACGATCAGTTTCCGTTTGAAAATTGACGAAAAATCGTCATTTTCAAGCAAAATCCATGGTCATGAGCAAAAAATCATATCTCGGCGAGGGGATGAGATAACGGCATGATTCTCGGCTTAAAATGGGCTGGACAAAGTATATTTTCAGGGGAAAAATCAGCATCGTCCTCCGATCATGCCAACACAATAATTTCTCCTTTTCAAATATAGGAAAAAAACTTAATTTTGTCGCAGCGATGGTTAAAAATCGAAAATGTTTTTCTGACGAAAAATGAAGATGCTGGCACGTGTTTACGCTTCGTTTGAGCTAAACAAACTGTATCGATTTGAAAAAAATCGAGAATTCACCATCGTTTCCCCGAGACGATCGATTTTAGTTTGAAAATTGACGAAAAATCGTCATTTTCAAGCAAAAATCATGGTAATGAGCCAAAAATCAGATCTCGGCGAGGGAATGAGATAACGGCATGATTCTAGGCTTAAAATGGGCTGGACAAAGTATATTTTCAGGGGAAAAATCAGCATCGTCCTCCCATCATCTCAACACAGTAATTTCTCCTCTTCAAATTTAGGAAAAAAACTTGATTCTTTCGCAGTACATATATTGAGCACAAAATCACATTCGGAGAGGGATTTTGATGATGACATAAAATCAACTCCATCACTGCTGTATTTGCTGAAAAAAAAACTTTGTACGGGCAAGATTATGTAAATAGATTAGAGTATGATTTGTGTACGTTGGAAATCCTCAATCGTGACTACCGACATATTTCTTCGTTTCCATTCGACGAAAATTTTTCGCTTTCCAGTTATACGATGCTTTCGGTAACATCGCTCCTCTCTACCGATTTTTTGCCTGCTCGGTTCACAAGCTTTCTTTTAGCCCGAGTGGTTGAAAATTGTTCAGTTATGAGTTTTCTTCTACGGAGATCACATGAGTGGATGTTTTCTAACATCCACTCATATGATAAAACTCCATTAACGTAGATTCCCATCCAATAAAACTTGTTTTCCACGATTGTGCCAATATTTGCCAAGCTGCATTTCTTTCTCTGCAGGTTTTTTCGGTTCCTGGCGAAATTCCACGGAGGGACCTTCCTTTTCTTTTTCTTCATTCTACTCTTATTCTCTTTCTATCCTTTTATTTTTTTCTGGAACAGCCGCTTCGTGCGCTATATCAAAAGCTGCTTTGTGCGCTTTATCTGAAGCTGCTTCGTGCGCTATATCAAAAGCTGCATCTCGCGCTAAATATCAAAAGCTGCTTCGGGCGCTGTACTGATATCTGTTATCAGTGATTATCATTGTTCATTCTAACCATAATGATGAACAAATTGAACCCCATAGATCGAAGTATTTTAGCTAGAGGCGAGTGGCTCACTGGAGATCACATCGACACTTTTGGTCGGCTCCTAGCGGAGCATTCCGCATCCGAATTTGTGATGCAAGAACCGTGGAAAGTACAACTGCCTCATAATATTAATGAGGAGAGAGCTGATCGTAAGTTCATTCAAATTTTGCATAGTTCGGATGGGATCAACAATAGCGGAGGGCATTGGGTGTGCGCGTACTACGACACTCACTCCATTTTGATATTTGATTTCATGAATCACAAAAAGTTGCATCCACACCATAAACTGTATCTTCAGCGCCTGTTTCCAACGTATCCATTCGATCAGCGTCCCGTTAAATTTCCAGTCGTAACGAATCAACCCAATTTAAGTGATTGTGGCGTATTTGCCATTGCTTTCGCAATTTCGCTTTTCTTTGGTGTCAAGCCCGAAAAAATAGAGTACGATGTAAGGAATATGCGCTACCATTTGTTAAATATATTCGACACGGGGGTGATTAGCCATTTTCCACGCATCATCAAGAAGGGAGATTCCATCAAAATATGCTCACTGGAACAATTGAATAAAAAAAAACAAAAAGCACTGGCAGAAAAAATTTGACGAGAACAACGCAAGAAATCTGAGGATCTGAGCAGCACCAAACCTCGTGTTTTCGTAAATCAGAATGGCAAGAGTCTCGAAAAAACCAATACAGGCGAAAATCACTTTCATAGCCAAATGAACCTTTTGCATTTAGTCAAAAATCGCGAAGATATCAGTACGCATCATGAAACACAGAAAATAGTACCTCGTTTTCATGATTCGTCTGTTATTTTCATCGAAAAATTTAAAGAGCAAACAAAACCAACTGTTCCTGAACCTCCCATCGTGTTGGAAACCCAAAAGACACGCATTCACATGGAAGAACCTGCCAGACTCGACGCTTTCCATAAGAGTCATTGTGTTAATTCAAGTGATAAGATGGAAAATAAGAAAAGGTTCATAGTCGAGCATAGTTTTTCATCTGTATCCGTTGTACAAAATACAGCTAAACGACTCAAGAGTGATTTAGTCGTCAGCAATAAGCGTAATAATTCGATTTCTAGGAATGATATTGATCGGCATCATGAAAAACGTTTCAAATCATCAATTCCAATCAGTACTCGAACAAAAATAGGTCCCAATGACAGCACTTATCATGGAAAACAGTGCAAGGATATGATTTGTAATAATGCAATACTCAATGACAATCAAAAACAGTTTAATTTCGTACTTTCAGTTCAAGCACAGCATATCGAGAAAAAATGTAAACCAAAAAATCAGGCAGGTAAACGGAAAAATCCAATTTTTATTGATGCAGTCTTTAAAAACCCCCAAAAACGCCGAAAAGTTCGAGCGCCGATTGAAAACCGGATTAATGTAAACAAGAGATACCAGCGAATACAACGGCGGCATATTGATTCGAACTTAAAGTTTAAAAAAGCTAGGTCATTATCTCGAAAGTATTGCCGGATACGAGTAACTAACGATAGCATAAAAATGATGAATACCAAAGGAGTGTATGTAAGTCGACTCTCAAAAAAGTTGTCCTCTCACTCGGTTAGTGGGAGTTTTCTTGAAGCGGAGCGTATTATTAAATGGTGTTTAATATTGAGAGGTAAAATGATCTTCGCACTCAGACGAATGCTGCAATCTATGAAACAGAAAGCCGAAATTTGCCTAACACTTGCATCAGCTGTATCAAAAAATACCGATATTGATAGTCGTATCGCTGCTTTATGTGGATTGATCAAAAAGCACACGACATCGTCGGAACCGTATTATACAGAAACTGCTTATGTGCATCCCCGAAATAGCTCCGAGCCTATCGTCATGAGTGTCGATGGTAAAGCAATGAATGTATTACCAGTAATTGTTACCAAAAAGAACCGCCGTCGGTATAAGTCGTGGGATTGTTCCTCGCATTGCAGAATTCCGGACAATCATGTTTTAAATATGTACGAAGATTTCATGACTATTATGACCGATATCTCGATGCGCAAATTTCGAACAGTTTTACCTAAAGTTTGTCAATGCACTGTGAAACATTCCGAAGATTTATTAGGCCACAGTCAAGTATGCTATATGCAGCCACGCCGATGCAAATCGTTGCTATTATCCTTAGAATTATTATCTCCACATTTCCCACAAGTGCGATTAACGAAACGGTTATTTTATAATGTTTCAGCATTGCACCAAAAAGTAATGGAGATTGATGATGCTTTAAATAAGCTTCATGTTAATAAATTACAAGAATTCGCGGAAACAGCGAAAAACAAGGCATGCCATTTCCAAAGTACTGACGAAATACTATTAGACGAAGATGCTATAGTTCAGAAGTATCCTAATGCATTTCAAGCTCTGCACAAAAAAGCATCAAACCTACCACATTTTCCTTGCTTGTCTTGTCAAAAGATTTGTTGCTTGACCGACGTAAGAAAACTAAACAACTTACGAGTCATTCCTACCGGAAAGTTTTGGGATGATTTAAAATTTTTTATTAAAAATAATGAAGACTTCGATTCGGATTACATTTGTCAATACTGTCTAACCAAGTTCCGCTCCGGCTGTCTCCCTCCAAGATGCGTTCTGAACAATTTACAAGTTCCGGCTACACCTGCTCCGCTTAAAGACTTAAATGAATTTGAAAAAGTTTTGATACAAAGAGCAAAGGCATTCCAAACAGTTCTAAAAATGGGTACGGTAACTCGAAAAAATGTACCACACAGGAAAATGTATAGCAAAGCTCAAGGGCGAGCTTTTCATTTACCCTTACCGTTAGAAAAAACATTAGAAAAAATTTGTCCTTCGACAGAAGCAATCAATTCACATCATGAATTATACATTCTAGTTCGTGGTGTTCCGACTAAAAGTAAAAAAGTGTGGGAGTCACTTGTAGACAGAGAAAAGGTATTTCGGGCTCTTCTATGGTTAAATATGCATAACCCCCGATACAAAGAGATTCATTTACCCAAGCACTTTTCGGATGTGCTGGAAACGAATTTACGTGAAGTCGAATTCCAAACATCTCCAGACTGCGTTAGTGATGACGATATTGATGATCCAGGTATTGATCTTGATAAGGCGGAATTAAAAAATCATAAAGATATTGCTGTTCATCTTGATAATAAGGGGGAATCAAAAAATAATAAAGAAAATCTTGCTGTTCCAGAAACTGTTAAAGAAAAACAGTTTACTGTTGAAGGAATCGTTCAAAACAAAAAGATAGATGGCCGCGTCGCGCCTCTATTAACACAAATGTCACAGTCTGATCGTTTTTATGAACAGTATACAATTCATCGAATGCAGGCTCCTAAGGACTGTAAAACCGTGACAGAACTGTATCAGATGCTGAAAGTACATGATCAACCACTGGATAATCGGTATAAGTTTCTAGATGTGTTGTGTTTTCCAACTTTATATCCCGCTGGTACTAATGGAGAACACGAAGAAAGGCCTGTCCATCTTTCAGATTTTGAATATGTGAAATCACGAATCTTGTCGAGACAAAGTCAATTCAGATTGAACCAACAATATTTATTTTATATTTTGAATGCGCACAATATTCGCTCATTACAAAGTGGTATATTCCACAAACTTAACGTGACTGATGGGCGCATTAAATACACCTCTGCTTCCTACTTAGAGCAATTGAAGAAAGGTGATCTGGAAGGAAATTTGTCGACAATATTTTCAAAGCTTCGTAACACCGAACAGTATTGGCGAAAACCGCGGAGTGACTTGAATTGTATGATATATAATTATGGACCTCCAACGTGGTTCCTTACATTGAGTCCGAGTGAGTGGCAATGGGACAGATTATCCGAATATTTGCGGGAGATGAACCCGCAACTTGAAAAGAAAACATCGTTGAACGAATGTATAGCTGCTGATCCTATATCAGCTTTAAGATTTATTAACGAGTTTCACGCAATGTTAGATTTTCTCGTTTCACACGATAATCCCATTGGAAAAATATCACATTGGGTTGCGAGAAGAGAGTATCAGGGAAGAGGTACCCAACATTTTCATTTACTCATATGGATAGAGGATGCACCCATTCTTGGTAAAAGTTCTAAAGAAGATGTTGCCAACTTCATCAAAATGTATGTAACTTGCAAGATACCTGATCGAAATGTTTCGCCCGTCTTGCATCGACGAGTTACCACACATCAGTATCACCACCATAATTCCTACTGTATGCGTAGTAAATCGGTAGGAGGAAAGGGAAAAGGTGGAATCCGTAAGGTTTGCCGTTTTTCATTTCCAAGACCGGTTACCAATGAATGGGTTATCAGGGATGTTGAAACATCCATTGCTGGGCGGCGAAAATTAAAATCGAAATGCCAATTATACGACAATCCTCGTGATCTTGGCGAAACTAACATTAACAATTACAATCCCGTTGTATTGGTAGCGTGGGAGGGTAATATGGACCTTTCATACTGTGGAGAAAAATCGGCATCGTTGGCTTGGTACATAACCAAGTATATGTCAAAATCAGAAAAAACACATGTTGGGGAGACTTTTCAACAAATCAATAGTACCAAATCAGTAGCCAGCAGGCTTTGGAATATTGGACTACGTGCACTGAATAGTCGAGAGTGTGGTGTACTGGAAGCAGCGGATACACTGTTGGGGTATCCTCTTTTCGAAACAGATCCAGATACCGTTATCAGGTGGGTTGATGTAAACATAATCAGAAGTAGGCTGGTCAAACCCCAAAAAATCGTAGAGAAGATGGATGCACAATCCACTGATATTTTCTATGATGGTTTGATTGAAAATTATCCGAAAAGACCCTCTGAATTAGATAATGTATGTCTTTATGAGTACGCAAAGCGGTATGATATAGTAAAAACAGCACCTCAACGAAAAGACGTTGTATTTTACAAATTAAAACCTGGCCAGTACCTACGAAAACGCCAAAGAGGCTATTTAATTAATCATTATCACTATGAGCCCGTAACTAATCCTGAGAATTACTTCTACTCGTTACTGTTATTATTTCAACCATGGCGGAACGTGACTGAACTTAAAAATGGCGAAGAATCATATACTGCGGCGTTTGATTCAGTGCAGGCTACCTTGCCGTTGGCCGCTGAATATCATGAACGTTTGTCTGAGGTTGCAAAAAACAGAAAAGAAGCAAAAGAATTGATTGAGAAAAAATAGATGAAATGGAAAAAGATGAAGAGACTCATCCTGAGTTGGAAAAAATACCACACGGATGCGATCCGATTGAAGCTGATGAAGCGATGAAAGAATTCGTTGATTTCGGCGCCAACGAAGCTCATGAAGAGGTAAATCTTACACAAATGATCAAAGAAATGAACGAAGACCAATTACGTATATTCAATCTCGTCAGACAAGCCGTCTATTGTAATAAAATAGAGCGTTTATTCGTGACTGGAGAAGGTGGAACGGGTAAAAGTTTCCTGAAAAAGGTCATAACGTTGTGGTTAAAGCAAGCTACAGGTAAGGATTCGGCTGTGACTGTGCCGACTGGAATAGCTGCATACAACGTGAACGGATTAACCATACATAGATTATTTCAACTTCCCGTTGAACACAATCGTACAGTACTATTCATTAATGCCTGGTCAAACCGAAAAGTAGCGATTTTACCGACCGTGTATCGTCATTTGTCGAAGTTGCTTGAAGTTCGGAAGAGTTTCAGACTCATGTGTCAAGCGTAAATCTTAACCGCTAAATTGTTAACCTAGCGAATACATGACAGCGCCGAAATGAGGTGACTGCGGCAGACTGACACAGCGTTTGACACATCAAAATTGGAACAATGGGTTAAGTGGGATGAAGAAGAAAATGTCATGCTTATCGGACGATGGAGTTATTCATTAATTGTTATGTATGAATAACACATAAATATAATAAATAAAAATGAAATGAGAATTCTGGAATTTCAAAATTTATTTAATTGAATAAAACACCACTTTAATACCCAATTGCATGACAATCTTCTCTGAACTATTGCAATTCTCGATAAATGAACTAGGAAACATCGAATTCTTGATTGCCCGGATGAATCCAAAATAAATTATGGGATTTTTCAGCTATTTGAACTGCTTTATTATCAAAATGTCGGGGCTCAATGGTGGAATCATCCGTCTTAGAGCATCGTAGAAAATCTCAGTCCTCCTAAACTCGATAACCAGTTCAATCATCAAACGCGTAAACCTTGACCAAAAAATTAATCAGTCCAACCTTGGGGTCGCTGGTTTCTTCGAAGTAACCATGTTCCAGACCCGATCGACCCACTTCTATGATTGGATTCATCTGGAGATCGATCAAATTGAATTGGATAACAGGTCACCTCTCCTTCCATGTCGAAATATTTGAATTTTCAATAGAGGCTTATGCGGATGAATCCAAAATGGATTATAGGTCCCTCCGACTCTTTGGGCTGTTTCATTTTCAAAATGCTTACGCTTATTGTTGGAATCATCTGACTCGGAGCATCGCAAAAATGCTCATTCCTCCAAGGCTCGTAGACCTGTTCAATGAATGGATCAAGTCAACTTGGAGCAAAAAATTGATGAGTCCAACCTTGGAGTCGCTGGTTTCTTCGGAGTAACCATGTTCCTGACCCGATCGACCTGCTTCTATGATTGGATTCATCTGGAGATCGGTGAAATTGAATTGGATAAAACCTCTCATTCCATGTCGAAATATTCGAATTTTCAATAGACGATTGTGCGGATGAATCCAGAGTGGATTATAAGATCCTCCGACTCTTTGGGCTGTTTCATTTTCAAAATGCTAACGCTTATTGTTGGAATCATCTGACTTGAAGCATCGCAAAAATGCTCATTCCTCCAAGGCTCGTAGACCTGTTCGATAAATGGATCAAGTCAACTTGGAGGAAAAAATTGATGAGTCCAACCTTGGAGTCACTGGTTTCTTCGGAGTAACCATGTTCCTGACCCGATCGACCTGCTTCTGTGATTGGATTTATCTGGAGATCGGTAAAATTGAATTGGATAAAACCTCTCATTCCATGTCGAAATATTCAATTTTCAATAGACAATTGTGCGGATGAATCCAGAGTAGATAATAAGATCCTGCGGCTCCTTCGGCTGTATCATGTTCAAAATGTTTTCGCTAATTGTTGGAATCATCTGACTTAGAGCATCGCCAAAAATGCGAATTCCTTCAAAGCTCGTAGACCTGTTCAATGAATGGATCGATTCAACTTGGAGCAAAGAATCGATCAGTCCAACCTTGGGGTCGCTGGTTTCTTCGAAGTAACCATGTTCCAGACCCGATCGACCCGCTTCTATGATTGGATTCATCTGGAGATCGATCAAATTGAATTGGATAACAGGTCACCTCTCCTTCCATGTCGAAATATTTGAATTTTCAATAGAGGATTATGCGGATGAATCCAGAATGGATTATAGGATCCTTCGACTCTTTGGGCTGTTTCATTTTCAAAATGCTTACGCTTATTACTGGAATCATCCGACTTGAAGCATCGCAAAAATGCTCATTCCTCCAAGGCTCGTAGACCTGTTCAATGAATGGATCAAGTCAACTTGAGCAGAAAATTGATGAGTCCAACCTTGGGGTCGCTGGTTTCTTCGGAGTAACAATGTTCCAGACCCGATCGACCTGCTTCTATGATTGGATTCATCTGGAGGTTGATTAAATTGAATTGGATAACAGGTCACCTCTCCTTCCATGTCGAAATATTCGAATTTTCAATAGACGATTATGCGGATGAATCCAGAATGGATTATAAGATCCTCCGACTCTTTGGGCTGTTTCATTTTCAAAATGCTTACGCTTATTGTTGGAATCATCTGACTTGAATCATCGCACAAATGCTCATTCCTCCGAAGCTCGTAGACTTGTTCAATGATTGGATCAAGTCAACTTGAGCAGAAAATTGATGAGTCCAACCTTGGGGTCGCTGGTTTCTTCGGAGTAACCATGTTCCAGACCCGATCGACCTGCTTCTATGATTGGATTCATCTGGAGGTCGATAAAATTGAATTGGATAAAAGGTCACCTCTCATTCCATGTCGAAATATTCCAATTGTCAATAGACGATTATGCGGATAAATCCAGAATGGATTACAAGATCCTCCGACTCTTTGGGCTGTTTCATTTTCAAAATGCTTACGCTTATTGTTGGAATCATCTGACTTGAAGCATTGCATAAATGCTCATTCCTCCGAAGCTCGTAGACTTGTTCAATGAATGGATCAAGTCAACTTGAGCAGAAAATTGATGAGTCCAACCTTGGGGTCGCTGGTTTCTTCGGAGTAACCATGTTCCAGACCCGATCGACCTGCTTCTATGATTGGATTCATATTCAGATCGATAAAATTGAAAATTCGAATTTTTCGACATGGAATGAGAGGTGAGCTGTTATCGAATTAAATTTTATCGATCTCCAGATGAATCCAATCGTAGAAGGAGGTTAGTTGGGTCTGGAACATGGTTACTCCGGAGAAACCAGCGACCCCAAGGTTGGACTCATCAATTTTTTGCTCCAAGTTGACTTGATCCATTCATTGAACAGGTCTACGAGCCTTGGAGGAATGAGCATTTTTGCGATGCTTCAAGTCGGATGATTCCAGTAATAAGCGTAAGCATTTTGAAAATGAAACAGCCCAAAGAGTCGAAGGATCCTATAATCCATTCTGGATTCATCCGCATAATCCTCTATTGAAAATTCAAATATTTCGACATGGAAGGAGAGGTGACCTGTTATCCAATTCAATTTGATCGATCTCCAGATGAATCTAATCATAGAAGCGGGTCGATCGGGTCTGGAACATGGTTACTTCGAAGAAACCAGCGACCCCAAGGTTGGACTGATCGATTCTTTGCTCCAAGTTGAATCGATCCATTCATTGAACAGGTCTACGAGCTTTGAAGGAATTCGCATTTTTGGCGATGCTCTAAGTCAGATGATTCCAACAATTAGCGAAAACATTTTGAACATGATACAGCCGAAGGAGCCGCAGGATCTTATTATCCACTCTGGATTCATCCGCACAATTGTCTATTGAAAATTGAATATTTCGACATGGAATGAGAGGTTTTATCCAATTCAATTTTACCGATCTCCAGATAAATCCAATCACAGAAGCAGGTCGATCGGGTCAGGAACATGGTTACTCCGAAGAAACCAGTGACTCCAAGGTTGGACTCATCAATTTTTTCCTCCAAGTTGACTTGATCCATTTATCGAACAGGTCTACGAGCCTTGGAGGAATGAGCATTTTTGCGATGCTTCAAGTCAGATGATTCCAACAATAAGCGTAAGCATTTTGAAAATGAAACAGCCCAAAGAGTCGGAGGATCCTATAATCCATTCTGGATTTATCCGCATAATCGTCTATTGACAATTCGAATATTTCGACATGGAATGAGAGGTGACCTTTTATCCAATTCAATTTTATCGACCTCCAGATGAATCCAATCATAGAAGCAGGTCGATCGGGTCTGGAACATGGTTACTCCGAAGAAACCAGCGACCCCAAGGTTGGACTCATCAATTTTCTGCTCAAGTTGACTTGATCCATTCATTGAACAAGTCTACGAGCTTCGGAGGAATGAGCATTTGTGCGATGCTTCAAGTCAGATGATTCCAACAATAAGCGTAAGCATTTTGAAAATGAAACAGCCCAAAGAGTCGGAGGATCCTATAATCCATTCTGGATTCATCCGCATAATCCTCTATTGAAAATTCAAATATTTCGACATGGAAGGAGAGGTGACCTGTTATCCAATTCAATTTGATCGATCTCCAGATGAATCAATCATAGAAGCGGGTCGATCGGGTCTGGAACATGGTTACTTCGAAGAAACCAGCGACCCCAAGGTTGGACTCATCAATTTTCTGCTGAAGTGGACTTGATCCATTCATTGAACAAGTCTACGAGCTTCGGAGGAATGAGCATTTGTGCGATGCTTCAAGTCAGATGATTCCAACAATAAGCGTAAGCATTTTGAAAATGAAACAGCCCAAAGAGTCGGAGGATCTTATAATCCATTCTGGATTCATCCGCATAATCGTCTATTGAAAATTCGAATATTTCGACATGGAAGGAGAGGTGACTTGTTATCCAATTCAATTTAATCAACCTCCAGATGAATCCAATCATAGAAGCAGGTCGATCGGGTCTGGAACATTGTTACTCCGAAGAAACCAGCGACCCCAAGGTTGGACTCATCAATTTTTTGCTCCAAGTTGACTTGATCCATTCATTGAACAGGTCTACGAGCTTTGGAGGAATGAGCATTTTTGCGATGCTTCAAGTCAGATGATTCCAACAATAAGCGTAAGCATTTTGAAAATGAAACAGCCCAAAGAGTCGGAGGATCCTATAATCCATTCTGGATTCATCCGCATAATCCTCTATTGAAAATTCAAATATTTCGACATGGAAGGAGAGGTGACCTGTTATCCAATTCAATTTGATCGATCTCCAGATGAATCCAATCATAGAAGCGGGTCGATCGGGTCTGGAACATGGTTACTTCGAAGAAACCAGCGACCCCAAGGTTGGACTGATTAATTTTTTGGTCAAAGTTTACGCGTTTGATGATTGAACTGGTTATCGAGTCTAGGAGGACTGAGATTTTCTACGATGCTCTAAGACGGATGATTCCACCATTGAGCCCCGACATTTTGATAATAAAGCAGTTCAAATAGCTGAAAAATCCCATAATTTATTTTGGATTCATCCGGGCAATCAAGAATTCGATGTTTCCTAGTTCATTTATCGAGAATTGCAATAGTTCAGAGAAGATTGTCATGCAATTGGGTATCAGAGTGGTGTTATATTTATTTAAATCAATTTTGAAATTCCAGAATTCTCATTTCATTTTTATTTATTTCATTTATGTGTTATTCATACATAACAATTAACGAATAACTCCATCGTCCGATAAGCATGACATTTT